>APFE031126845.1:128049-197662 GCA_000404065.3 Pinus taeda
CCATACTTATGATAGACCGATGGTTGCAAGTGCAGATTATGTGCTTTCAGAATGATATACATATGGGTAATTAGATTGTATGGATTAGATTGAATTTTTCATGTATAGGTTGGCATCAATATCCCTAACCCCAACCACTAACACTCTGGTTGTGTGTTAGGTTGTAAGGCTAGGAAACTTCCCATTGAAGTTGCATGATGTCATGAAGGTTGGACAATGAATTTGGTCACTCATAGGCATCATTGAGCGGCACACATCAAAGGGGACCCCTTTATCCTAAGTCGTGATTAGTCTAACTATAAGGGGAAACCCCAAAGCTAATCATTGTCTGCACTATCACGCCTGAGTTCCCCTCAATTAGTCACATGAACTTGAAAGGAAAGTGTTGTGGCACCTTTGAAACATCATGAGGAAGTTCTTGAATGAAAAAACTGATTTGTAAAATCTGGTATCTAAATACTTTAAGGGAAAGTGTAGTCGCACCTTTAGAGAAATACAAAATAGTTCTTGAAGTACAGAGCTAACTTAACACCTTTCGCTCTTAAAGTACACAGCTGACTTGACACCTTTCGTATTAAGAAATAGAAAAGTAAATTGAATTTCAAATTTATGATCCAATGTATTAAATTTGAGAAATACATTTAAAATTAAAATTAGAATAAAAAATTATTTGAATTAACAAAAACTTAAAAATAGGATGTTGGGATAAACACATAGAGAACTTTAGAAAAATCAAAGTGAAACAATTTAAGCTCAATTAAGTATTCTAACTATCCTAAAACATATATAGAATATTCTAAAGTTAAGAATAATTAGAATAAAATGTTGAGTTGATCCTAACATTAAAAAGAAGTGGTGTGTATGAAAAAGAAAGGAAAAAAAAAGAAAAGAAAAAAAAAACAATTTCTATTTACGAAATATTATATTGATGAGAACTCTCTTTGTGAAAAAATTATATAATGGAAATAAAAAGCTTTAAAAAAAGAATTTAGGTAAAGCAACAATATAATATAGGAAGTAAAAGTAATAATAAAATGAACAAATTTAAAAGAATATAGATAAAATAATAAAACTTCAAAAAACCAATAAAATACAGAAAGTTTAAAAAAATAATAAATAAGGAAATTGGAAAAATAATAATAAAAGAAGGGAAGTTAAAATAAAGAATAAAATTAGGTTGAAGGAAATAATTAAATAAGGGAAATGAGATAAAAATAATAAAATAAGAGAACTTAGAGGAGAATAATAAAATTAAAGAAAATAATAAATTAAAGAAAGTTAGAAGAAAATAATAAAATAAAAGAATAAGAGATTAAAAAGAAAACAAAGGAGATTCAAAACAAGGAAATGAATAATTTCATAGGAGAGGAAGGAATAATGAAACTCATCTAAAAAAGACCTATCTATCAAAGACTATCTGATGAGTTCTAATGCTGAAAATATTTTATTTGCTACTAAATGGCATTGTGCTGACTTATCTTTTATGCTTTTATTTCACAAAGAATTAGTTAGTAGATAAGCCATCAAAGAACTAATTAGTACGTAAGCTACGAGGATTGCATGCCTAAGAATCTTTAGTAGTTGTTGATTATTTGGTCTTTTATTTTTTGAAAGTTTCAAATCCCTTAACCTTTTTCAATTTTTTTAAGCTTCAAAGGATCTTAGACTTGCGTTTAGTTATATTTATGGACTTTGTTGCTAACTCGCCAATACAAAACTCAGTCAAAGATCACTTTTAAAAACCAAAACCTAAAGGCAAAATCCAAATCGGAGACTTACTTTTCATTAGAAGTTGGAACAATCATAATTCAGTTTGATAAATTTAATTATAAATGTTGAAAAAATAATTGTTCGAATGACTGTTTTCCCGCCGGGGTGATTTTTTTTTAACGCAATAGTCGACAATTTCGTGTATTGGTTGGACCCTGTACCAAGAATTGTTATTCCCAAGCCAGAGCTTCTCTGCTCTAAATCTGGTCAGTAAGAGAAGCCTGAACCGAAACCCCACTTGAGGCAACTCTCCGGCGATGGTTGCAAATTCCCAAGGACTAAGAAGACTTATTAGTCCCGTCTTCCATGCAGAAGCACTGAAGGCCGGTATTTCTTAGGCACTGGTTTTCCTTAGGTTTGAATGATCAATCTTGTCAATGGAATCTAACCTAGCAAACTTTCTTGGAATAAACCATCTCCAAATCATTTTGGAGTAATTGGGTTGATTGCTTCGACATTTTGTTTAAAATTATAATTCCATTTTATTAATCAATTTGGTTAAAAATTATAATTTTATTCTATTAAAAAAATAATCATGTAAAATAATAGCTTTACTTTATTTTAAAAATATGTAAATAATTTAATAAAATAAATGGGTTTAAAAATGTTATTGTGTTACCTTCTTCACTTTAATCAATATTTTGTGTATTTTTTTTATTTATATTTTGTGTATTTTTTTATTTGAAAAATAAATAATATTGATTTAATTTAAATAAAATAAATAGGTTTAAAAATGGTTTATTATGACTTTCTCTCATGCTTAATCAATATTTTGTGTATTTTTTATTTGAAAATAAATAATTTGATTTAATTTAAATAAAATAAATAGGTTTAAAAATGGTTTATTATGATTTACTTTCTCTTGCTTTATCAATATTTTGTATTTTTTTTATTTTGAAAATAAATAATATTAGATTAATATATATATATATATAGATAAAAGATTATTTCAAAATATATGATAGTAAGGTATTATGCAAAATATAATGAGAGTGGGGATGCAAGTGGGCTAGGAAGAGATATTATGTAAATTATATAATATTTTACATAATATCTCCCTCGAGCTTACCGTTAGATATTATTCTAAATATATTATGTTTCTCATTATATCTATTTGAGGTGAGGTGAGATATTATGCAAAACATATTGGTGGAAGGGAGATGGAATGTCAAACATCTATTGAAAAATGTGTAACTAGGTTCGGTATTCATAAATATGAAATGTACTTTTGAGTCTTGTATAATTTGAAATAAAAGAAAAATTATTATTGTTATTTTGAAGCATGGGTTTCATGTTCAAGGTCTTTTAATTTAGAGGTCAAGCACCCATTGAGCACTTCTAGGGCTTGTCCTAGGTCAAGAAGTCAAAAGAGTCATTGTCATATGATGAAGACCCTATCAGGCACATTGTAACTTGTAAAAAGAACTATTTTTGTATTTAAAAGTGTTAAAATACCCTACAATACCAAGGAAGTCTGCTAACTAAGAAGTCGGCCTAAATTGGGGTATTTTGTCCACCTTGGAAACTATATATAGGAGAGAACTCAACCTCTTATGGATAAAATCCATTCTCTCATCAAGCAAGCGAAGGAGAAGAAGAAGAAGACTAGCAAAGGATGAACAAGGATGAAGATAATCTGATTAGGTTATTTCTCTCTCTCTCTTCACATGTACAAAGGAAGGAGACTAGGGTTTTTGCTGTTGGGTTAGAGTTTTCCTACTACATGATCAAACTTGGAAAAAGTGCAAAAAGAAGCTCGAAGGAGGGCTCATTAGGTCATCCTCAAGCCTTAGAAGAAGGAGAAACTCAAGCGAAGGTCCTTAGAAGCCCTAAATTAGCTCACACGTGTGGAGACATTAGTTGCTCAAAGGGCCAAAAAATTCATACCTACAGTAGAGGCCGAAATTTTGTTGTTGGGGGTCGAAGTTGTGCAGGTGGAAGAGATTTTACTTGATTTGACATGGACAAAGGAAGCACATCATCAAGAAGGACAGACTTGGTATTGGGAGGGTATTGGTCTTGGTCTAGAGGTCATGGAATTCATCAATTGAAGAACCTATAAGAAGAGAAGAATTTTGTGGGTTTTCGTCTCAACTAGAGAGGTGTTGGCCTTGACTTTCAGCATGTATCCTATGTTTCTTGTGTACTATTGATCTTCTTGCTATATATTTGATGATAAGAATAATATAATAATAAGAGGAGAAGCTAATAAGTAAGAAAAAATAAAAATACATCACAAGCAATTATCAAGTATAAGAGAAATCATCCTAACTATATCCCTATAGATTTCTCAACATGGTATCAGAGCTAGGGTGGGTTGAGGGCATGACGAAGATCACTATTCCCTTCAAGAAGTTTCTGAAGAAGTGTTATATGGTATAAAATCATCTCAGGAAGGGCATCAAAGCATTGTGGAATCTCCTATTTATCAAGAATGATATGACCAAGACATCTACAAAGGATGAAGGACTATTCTCAACACTTAATGGCACATTTGAAGATGAGAACATTTGGGTAATCGACAATGGAGCATCAAGACATATGACTAATTAGAAAAATCAACTAAAGACCTTATCAAGACTAAAATCTTCTTAGTCCATTGAGCTTGTTGATAAGAAGAGTTATCTTGTAAGATGAATTGGATCAACCTCATTGGAGCTAGAGAATGGAGGTAATATTCATCTCAACAACATCATATTTGTTCCTAATTTGCAAAAGAATCTACTCTCTATTTCATGTCCAGAATATAAGGGAGATAAAGTCACTTTTATAGATGGAAAGGTTGTAGTATGGGGTAAAAACTCTAGCATCGAAAATGCAAAGATGATTTCGATTCATGATGGAAGAATCTACAGATTGTTGACTTCACACTCTCAAGTTTTTGTTCACATTGAAGTAAGTCCATGTGAACTTTGGCATACAAGGTTTGGTCACCTTCACTATAAAATCTTACGAAGTATAAACTCAATGGGGAATGACATCCCTAAACTTAAGGAAGATCATGGAGTATGCAATGGATGTGCATTAGGTAAACATGTTAAGGGACCATTTCAAAGTAGTTCTTCAAGGTCAAAATAAATTTTGGCTCTCATTCATTCTGATGTTTGTGGTCCTATGTCTATAAAGTCTCTTGGAGGTGTAATAGCCCTCATAAAAATTCCATGTAAAAAACTATATAAGGCCACGATGATGGGACACATATTCCAAGTTTAATGGTGGGGAAAACATCATAGTGAGTGTTCATTGGGTTTATTATGGATAAGAAAATTGGCAAAGGCAATGACAAAGGATTTGGAAAGGCAAAGTGGCATTAATTGGCATTTTATTCATGAAAATAATGGAAATTAAGAGAAAAGGAAGGTGAAAGGTCATAGGTTGAATGTGAAGAGGAAATTGAAGGAAAATAATGGAAAATGAAGAAAATAGAGGCCTCATTGATAAAAAGGCTTCTGAGGATCAATGGATATACTTGGTTAGTGTAACCTTTTGTCAGTTCATTTTTGGAGCTCTCTCATTATTCTCTCTCTCTCTCTCATACTCTTGGATACTTAGAGTTTTCTTGTAGCACCATTGGAGGAGTGTAGTATACTTGGGATTTTGAAGCAATAAGGTAAAGGAAGAGCAAGAAAGTGCAAGAGGACATCAGGATTAGCAGCTATAGCATATTGTTCTTGCAATTACCGAGTCGTATGTATGTTTTCCTAACTAGTTTTTCAATGCATGGCATATGCATGTGGTTTGTTGGTTGTGATATGTCATTGGCATGGAGGATGGACAAGATTGACAATGGATTTCCTAGCCTTTCCATTTTTTGGATAGCCATGGTGATTATGGATTTGTTTGCCTTGTTTTTTCTTTGTTGGTTCTCATGTTTCCTTAGCTTGGGTTTAGTTATTAGTCCTAGAATCCCTGGTTGGACAAATGCTGTCGAAGCCCTGTAACAGCTTGGGTTGAGTTACAAGTCCTAGAAGGCTTGGTTGGACACACACTCGGGAAGCCCTTGGTGGGTTGATTTACTAGTCCTAGAAGCCTTGATTGGACAAACACTCTGAAATCCTAATAGAAGTTGTGGGTTGAGTTACTAGTCCTCGAAGCCTTGGTTGGAAAAACGCTCTAGAAGCCCTGGAAGGCTTGGATAGAGACTAATCTGATGATGGTTTTTTGATGTCCAACTATGAGGTAGAATCATTGTTTGTTGGGTTGAGGTGGATGGCCTTTGGAAGCCCTCGATGGTTTTGGATTGATGTGTTCTATGAGATCTCACATCCATGCTTGGAATATGGCACGGGGGTGAATGGATGAAGAGAGATTTGGCTCAACCCTTTTACAATCAGGTGGAATGTGGTAGTCCCATACTAGGTTGGCTTTTTGATCATTAATATGAGGTTATTTCTCCTTTTCATCTCAAGAGTATCATATTGTTTTATATGTGTATTATATAGTTGTTGTTTCCTTGGTATTTATGTTGTTATTGTGTTGCTTATGAATATGTTTATGATAGTTTCTATGTATGGATCCCATCATATTTTTACTTGTATTTGAATGAAAAATGCACCTATGACCTAATGGATGAAATCGCAGCTAATTTTTTGAGGCATCGATTCTTAGCGAATCTCACATAAGTATAAGACCCCTACGCTTATATTTGTTATTTACTCTTGTAGATTACATATTCATGATATGTTTGATGAAAATCATGCCATGGCTAGTAGGGGTCCAACCAAGGTCTTATTCAAGTAATTGCATTTGTACTGCCATTTCCTTGTTATCTTATTGTTCTAAAGGTGTCATTCAATTTTGGGCATTGACCTAGGCTCTAGGCCTAAAAAAGTGGCTCAAATCCTGGGGACGCTGGCACAACATTGAGAAAAACATTCCCTAGATGTTGGCATGTCTTATCATGAGAGAATCCAGAGCCTCCTAGACGTTGGCATGCCTATAGCATGGGAGCCTCTCGGGGTCAAGTGGTCCAAAATCTTAGTGGGGCCCAAGAGCTAGTTGGCAGAAAGGTTGGGATGGTTCTTGAGGGTCCTAATGTTTATGTTGAAGGTCTGTATCATGTGTTTTTGTTTGTTTCACTTCATTAACATAACTTAGGAGGTCGAATCATATCACAGTGGCCTCTCATTGTATGTTTACCCTGGTTGGCCGGTTACTTAGGTAGATGTAGGAGGAGGATGTGATAGAGTGGTATCAGAGCAAGGTTCACCCCTCGGACTGGATGGTTGGTGTGTTGGTCATTCATTCATGTTGTTTGTGTATGTGTTACTTATACTTGTAAACCATGTTCTTGTTGCATTTGCATGGGGTTGAGCATGGTTGTAGTGATGTCACCATGTGGAAGTCATGATGTTGTTGTGGTATGTGTTGTCATGAATGTATGGTTGTAAATGCATTTGTTATGCATGTCAATGTCTATATGTTACTATGCATGCATTGTCATGGTTATAGTTATGCATGTATAATAGGTCAAACATGCATTGCGAGGTCATTCTATGCATTTTAGGTCATCATGATGTTGTTGGTTGTTATGATTTTGATGTATTGAATGAGATAGAGTAGGAGATGCAGATGATGCAAATCATTAAAGTGAAGTTGCAACAATGGACTTTGATGCAAGAGAATGTCATCATACAGGTTTGTATTTTGGGCATGTGGGTATGTTGGTTAAGGATTTTTATATGCATTATGGTTATGTGTATGCCTTTCATTCTATTGATTTTATGGTTACATACATGATAGATGCTAGTTGATTAGTGTAGTCATATGCAAATGTTTCGGATAGTCATGAATGATAGTAACATTTGGTTGTATGCCTTGCTATTTTTATTTTATGTTAAGATAACTCGATGATTATGTCATATGTTGTTGATGAGTCTATTATAGGTTAACTTGTTGTTTTTATATGATAGTTAGCTTGATGATTAGTTTAGTTTTTGTTGATGAGCATGATGTATAAGTTGTTGTTTTTATATGCTTGTAACTTGATGATTAGGGTCATTACATTAAGATCTTGTTGTTATGTCTATCATACTATGTTGGATTCGTATATGAAAATGGTTAGGGTTATGACATTTAGGTATGAGTTAATATGTTGTGATATTATGCCATACTAATCTAGATTGACTATGCGTATTTCATTATTATGTATAAATGATAATTGTTTATGAGTTTATGATGTGAACATGTTAGTTAGTGACTATTGTGGATATCATGATCTTATTTATGTTTGATCTATGTGTTCTGAAGTTATATTGTGCTAACTATATTGATTGTGGAGATAAGATAGCCTCCCTTGAGATACATTAAGGTATGAGCTTGCTTATGTCGTCTATTTTGTGCTTAAATGTATGATTATGTCATCTAGTTGATTAATTTAACATGGTATGTTTGCAAGTTGGTTGAATGTTTGATGAATTTCATAATATGAGTATGCATTCAAATAATCTTGTTTTAAGATTATTGTACTAATACATATGTGTTGAGACAGTTGATATGTACTTGAGTGTAGTAGGTGATAGTTGTAGTATTATGTCTAATGACTATGGATTATGACATGATTGTTAGTCTTGGTAAAGGTTGATTTCAAATTGATAGATATGATTGTCTTGATGTTTGGAATGTGCGGTTGACACGTGTGAAGAGTTGCAGTAAACATGCTTGGTAATAGCATGACAAGGTAACATTTGATGTGTTTATATAGCTAATAGTTGGGTGATGTGACAGTACATAGTAAGCCTCGATCGTAACAAGGTAAAAAAAAAGGAAGAATTCCTTCGGCTTTGTTGGAAACCCCAAGTTCAAAAGAATGAGTTTTTTGCATATAGGAAGTGTTCTTAACCTTGATTTTGTCTAACATTATGTGGATATGTGCTATAGTCATGAACATGTATTTGACACATATATCAGCTAGTTTCCACTTATGGGTGGATTCATCAAGGGAATTGGACCCTTTGAGAGATGACATGGATGTGTTCAGTTGCAACGCAATGTGCTTGGCACAACAAGGTAAGGTAACTAGTATGTTATTATATTTATTTATGCACTAACAATTATGCGTTCATGGAAGTATGATGCAGGGGATTATATGGCAAAGAGACTTCCATGAAACCTTGAAGAAGGCTCAAGTTGAGCTTTCCTTTGGAAGCACTAGGAACCATGGGGATTGAGTCATGTTGTCTGTTGTTAGTCTTGTGCTTCTAGGCTTTTTTTATTTTCTCTCGCTTGATTTGCAGTTTTGTTATGTCTAGTGCATGAACATGTCACTTTGTTTGTGGTGTCATATTGTTATTGGTTTTCATGGTTTTCTTCTTGTTTTTTTTAATTGTGTTTTCCTTTATTGTTTTGAGATTCTTGGGAATTGGTTGGGAAAAGAGAAAAGTTAATGGACCTCGGGAGGACCTAAATGAAACCCAACAAGTAATGTGAGACCTAGACGAAGCATGGTGCATGTGTAAGGGAAATTAAATATAAGAATATGACAATCAATTGGACTGGTTGGGTACATTGTGGTAAAGGGATGGTGGTAGTACAAACATGAGAAAGGTAACCAAAAAGGGTAAAGTAAAAGGACTTGAGAAGTAAGATTCCTTGGCTATGTTGGGAACAGTTGTTCTCAATGTTGTGAATAATGTGCATGGATAAAGGGGGTTCTCTTAACCTTGAACTTATATTATCTTATAATTATGTTACTATCATTATTATGTTGATGTTTATATATGTATACATGTATGTATGTATGTATGTATGTCGTGTCTAACAAGGTCGCCATGGATCATGGTTGTTTAAGGTTCATGTTTATATGTATATATGTTTGTATGTATGTCATTTTTTGACAGGCTCATGATTGTTTTATCCTAATGTTTATGTATATGTATCCATGTATCTATGTCACTATCTGACAGGGTTGTCAGGGATAATTCTTGTGGAGAAATGATTGCTTATGCAGGTGAATGACATGACAAGGTTCTTGGTCTTACGAGAATCAAGTGGGAAGAGTAATCATGAAGAATATATGAGGTCAGTATCACATGGATATGAATTGATATTGTATATGTGTATTATTCCTATGTTTATGTTATGACAGGTAACGCTGAAGGATACATCAGCGGAATGAAAATAATGTGCTTTGTGACATGCTAGGAAAAGCATGGATGGTAGAGAGACACTAGAAGCAAGGTTGCTTGGTAGAGATAATGTGGTTTTGGATGTGTGGTACTATTGTTGTGCATATGTTGTATATGTTGTACATGTTGCACCTATGATGTTGTGTGCATGCATTGTTGGGCATATATAGTGTGTGTACATGTTATTTATGCAATATTATGTACAGGGTGGTACAGATCGTGTTGTGAAAATGTTGGATATGCAATGATGGGTATAGATGGTGTTATGTGCATGTTCGATATGTAGTGTTGTGTACATATTGTACTATGCGCATGATGGATATGCAATGTTGTGTGCATATGGTGTTGTGCACATGTTGGATATGTAATGCTATGTACATGTTATATATGTATTGCTATGTACATATGGTATTGTGTTCATGTTGTACATATGGTGCTATGTACATATGGTGTTGTGTGCATGATTGTATAAGTGGTTTTGTGAGCATGTGGTGTCATGTACATGTTGTACATGTGGTGTTATGTGCATGTGGTATTGTGTACAGGTCGTGCATGTGATGTTGTGTACATGTGGTGTTGTGTACATGTCATGCATGTGGTACTATGTATATGTGGTATTGTGTACATGTTGTATAGGTGGTACGATGTACATGTAGCATTGTGTACACATTGTGTAGGCCTGATCCAAAATGGATTCAGCATAGCCTCCAAATCAAAAGTCTTCAAATACATGTGAAAGTGGAATAATATTGAAATTCTCATGAATACAAAACCAATGGTGCAAACCACATGAAAATCTGAGTTCAGATAAGGAAATAAGAGCTAATTAAAGATTAGGCCGAAAAGTCAATGCCTACATCAGCAGGACATGTGGAAACCCAAGAAAGAGTCACAGGGTCTTGGTGATGTCAACGTAGAATATGATGTGGTAGTCGGTCATTGGTTCAAACCACAGGAAAATGGAGATCAGGGAACAAGTGTGGATATCGTCCAATCAAAGGAGATCGACGCATATCGCATCGAAACATGTAAGAATGTTATCTTGGAAAATGGATGCGATATAATTATGAAAATGGAGCTAAACTCTTTGAGTTCTGACAGGAGGGTGGTAAATGGTTTATCATGTGCCCTCAAGGCAGGAAGCAATTTTAGACCAAGATCACATGATTCCACTTAGTGCTCAACACGTAGCATCCCAAAAACTACTTTATTGTGTGCCTTCGAAGAATTAGCGAATGTGCTAGTTGGAGCGCAAGACCATGCAATAGCTGTTGAATCCCATAGGACAGATCAATAGTGTAGGTTGTTTGGATTAGTCTAATAGTGGGACATGACAGCCGTCAAATGGTTTATTCTCGAGATCAATGTCGGGGAATGGTCAGACGATTGGGGTCCACCCCGCACCCGTTGGTCCTTTCGTTTATATTTTGTTTCTATTATAGATGTATTGTTCCACGTTTAATGCAATTGGTAACTATATGTGTTATATAAACACCATAACACAGAAAAGTTGACAGGAGTGTATTGTGAACCATTCCAAGGGGTCTCGAAGTCAGAGTGACCAGTACGGTCGAGTTTATACTCATTTCGACTCGAGGATTCCAGTGGAACATAGTGGTGAGATCCATTTTCATGGTTGAGACTCTACCTTTGAGCTCACACTTGTAAAAATCATTTGAAGACATAATAAAAAGTTCATCATTAGAAGCTAGGACCAGGAGACGTAGCCAGGAAGTCTGGTGAACTCCTTCATTAATTTTAGATGTGTTGATGTGTTTTGATTATGTTTTATAATTGTTTAAGTGTCTATGTTTTTCACAATCTTTTCGATCCACTGCACTAAGTAATATAGACAACTCCACAGGTATGTTATAATACCTTTATCAATTTCAGATTAAGTGGTATCAGATCCTAAGGTTTGACAAGTTTGTGTGGAGATTTGAATGCTAACTAGGTTAAGGCTCAAACGAGGTGAAGGAAAACTTGTTGAGGCAAATCCAGAGATTGGAAGGGTCTTTTCATGAAGAAGGATGGTAGATGAAGCTCCACTTGGGTCAGAATCGCAGTTTTTGGATAGCTTCATGACGATATGTACCATGGTGGAAGAGATGTATCATGAGTTTAAAAAGGGTAGAGGTGAAGGCACTTCATCACCTAGACCAAACAAAGGATCAAAGAAACCTTTTCTTTTTGTCCCTCCAGAGAAAGAAGATAAAGAAGATAAAGGAAAAGGAGGAATGCAACCTCCACCATCTCCTCCATCATCACCATCATCGCCATCATCATCATATTCTTCTCATAAAACTAGTTCTTCTAAGAAGAAGAAAAAGAAAACCTCTTTAATCAAATTAGATGTAAAATTTGATTTGCCAATTTATGATGGAGAACTTAATGAAAAAAATATTGATAATTGGATAAGGCAAATTGATGTATATTGCAGGGTGCAGAAAGTCGATTTGGAAAGGAAGAAGATCCAGCTGGCTAGCCTTCATCCTGGACGAACCACACTTGTGCAGTGGGAAGGAAAGACACAAGAAGATATTCAAAAACACGGTAAAATCATTTCAACTTGGAATGAATTTATTTCTACCATTGAAAAGAAATTTTTTCCTTTGGCTTATATGTAGCAAGAAATGATGAGTTGGCAAACACTAGGTCAATTGAAGGGTCAAAGTGTATAGAGTTATACTGAGGAATTTCGCAAAAGAGCTTTAGCATTAGGCATATCATTGGACTCACCAGAGACATTGTTAAAATATAAAGGTGGTCTTCATAGTTATTTGAAGCATACTATATTTATGTTTAATCCCACCAGCTTAGATGATGTGTCAGTTCAAGCAAGTCATCTAGAGGCTAGAGGTAAAAATATAGACCTAGATGTTAGGAAATCATCCAAATCTACTAAGAACAAGAATAAAGGAAAGAACAAATTGAAATGGAAGGAGAGGAAAACAAACACTGTAAAGAAGGATAAACCTTCATGCACTCATTGTAAGAAGGAAGGACACGATGAGGCACATTGATGGTCTTTGCATCCAGAATTGAAGCCTAAGAATTTCGGGGGTAAAGAGCGGAAGAATGTTGCTGCTATTCAAAAGGACTTGGGGTCATACTCATGTGACGAAACAATAGTTACAGTGATAGGTATAAAAGGTAAAGATTCTGGAGAATCTACAAGTAATTCTTCACATTCTATTGATAACGAAAGTAACGAGAGGAAAAGAAATGAGCTATTTCATATTAGAGTCATTTCCAAGCACACTAAAATTGATACTTTATTTGATAGTGGGTCACAAGTAAATTTGATTTTTGAAACAATTGTAAAGAAGTTGGGTCTAGAAACAAAACTTCATAAGAAGCCATCTCCATTAGGTTGGGTGTGTGATAAAACAAAGCTACAAGTTACGAGACAATGTAAACTTTGGTTTGCTTTTGGGTCAACATTTGTAGATGAGGTTGAGTTAGATATAGTCCCATTGGACATATGTGGAATTGTTTTAAGGAGTCCATACTTGTACGATAGAAAGGCTATCTTCTATCGAGCTGAAAATAAGTATCAACTCACTAAGGATGGAATTGAGTATATTGTAAGGGCTCATAAAATTAAACATAAATTCTCTCTCATAAACTCAAGATAGATGAAAAGAATAGTAAATTCAAGAAGCAATTTTTACTAATGATTATAAAGGAAAAGGATCTTGAAAAACCGATGGATTCCAATGCTATAATCCTAAACAAAAAGAAGATTTAGTTAAAGTTGTTTTTTATTATGATATTTTGTTTTAGGAGCCTAAGGGGCTTCCACCCAAGAAAGAGATAGCACATGATATTTATTTGCAGCAAGATGCTCCATTACCTAACATTAGAATGTACAAGTTATCAACACTAGAGAATGTAGAGATAAAGAAGCAGGTATAGGAGTTGATCGATAAAGGGTTTATTAGACCAAGCACATCACCGTGCAGATCACCAATTGTGTTGGTGTGACAAAAATATGGTTCATGGATAATGTGCATTGATTTTAGAGCATTAAATAAAATTACAATCAAGAATTGTTATCCTCTTCCTCTTATTCATGATTTATTAGATCAATTAAAAGATGCAGTTTACTTTTCTAAATTAGACTTGCGAAGCAGCTACCATAAGATCAGAGTTGCAGAACGTGATGTATAGAAAACTACTTGCAAAATGAAGCAAGGACTTTATGAGTGTTTGGTTATGCCTTTTGTCTTAACTTAATCTCCTACTACATTTATGTGAGTCATGAGCGATGTATTTAGACTATTTATTGATGATTTTGTAATAGTCTATTTAGATGATATTCTTATTTTTAGTAGGACATGGGATGAACATGTAAAGCATGTAAAGTAGGTTTTAAATGTTTTAAAAATAGAAAATCTCTATGTGAAGGTATCAAAATGTGAATTTGGCAAGACACATTTGAATTATTTGGGTTATATTGTAGGGGGTGGTAAATTGAACATAGATCCCTCTAAGGTTGAAGTCATTGTGAACTAGCCTAAACCCAAATTTGCTACAGAAGTTAGAAGCTTCTTAGGGACAGCGCAATATTGGAGAAAGTTTGTTGATAACTTTGCGTTGATTGCAGCTCCTTTACATGCTTTTACAAGTATGAAACAGGTGTTTCAGTGGGGGGGGAAAACAGCAGAAAGCCTTCGACACCTTGAAAGAAAGGATCAGTACAGCGCCAGTACTAGCACTACCAGATCTTCAGCATCCATTTGAGATCGAGACAGATGCAAGTGACTATGCCATGGGGGTTGTGTTGATGCAATACAGGAAGCCTATATGCTTTCATTTTGAGACATTTACGTTTGCAGTAGTTAACTATCCTACATATGGTAAAGAATTGTATGCATTAGTTTAGAGTGTTAAAAAGTGGAAACATTATATAATGGGTAAAGAAACAATCATACACACAGATCATCAACCACTTCAATATTTACACTCACGAACCAAATTGCAACAATCAAGATATTATAGGTGGATGGGTTTCTTACAACAATTTCATCTTGTTAGCAGATATAAGAAGGAAATACATAATAAGGTTGTAGACATGTTATTAAGACGAACCATAAATGCATCCACTATACTTAAGAATAATTCAGTAATTCATGAAATTTACATTGAACAATATGCTCAAGATACAAATTTTAAGGATGTATATGCAACTTTAATTCATGGCAAGCAGGTAGAAGAATTGGATTACTATATAAAGGACAAACTCTTATATCATTTGGGAAAGTTATGCATTCCACAAACTGAAATAGTTAACGTAATTCGAGAAGCACATACTTCTCTCATATCAGGTCATTTTGGTGTAAGTAAAACAGTTGCACAATTGCAAAGGTTCTATTATTGGCCATGAATGAATGAGACAGTTTCTAGATATATTAAAGGATGTACTATGTGTGCTACAAGTGATCTGAAATCACCCCCTAATGATCTCAATTAATTAATGAAGGTATTAAAACCTTATGTGTTAGGGTGTGCCTATGTTATTTTATTCAATGGATTGATAAGATTGTGAAATACACAGACACTAAAACAGTAAGAGAACTCAGTAAGAAAACACATAAAGCACAACAAATTTAATAAGGAGTTCACCCAATCCTCCTGGGCTATGTCTCTTGGTCCAACCTTCAGTGGTGGCCTTTTTATTGTGTTGAAAGAAGATTTTTTACAATAAAGAGCTCAATTTGAGTCTCACTTTAACAGATGATGATCAGTAGGATTGTACTTGGATTCCCCAATTCTCTAGAGTACACAAACTCCCCTTACTAAATCTCGACCTTAACTGGTCTCAATGCTATGAGTCCAATTTGGTACTCAATACCTAACAGGTATACAAAGAGGAGTTTCTTGAACCTCTCAAGCCTTTTGGAGTTCACAGACTCTCAGACTCTCTCTATCTCTGTCTGCTCGATGTTGCCTTTACTCTGTAGGCCAACTCAACTTCTCTGTTCTCTACAATTCACTTCTTTCTTGCCTTTTGGCTTTTTGCTTCAGTTTCTCTGCCCCCCTTTAGTCTTTGTCTCTTTGTGGCTTAAAGTGAATCTTCTCCTTGACTATTCGTTTCTGCTTCCCGTCTCTCTAGATCTCCTACCTCTATCTGTTGGAATTCCCCTGCTTTGTGTCATCATCACTGTGTAATGCTTCACAGAGATGTGGTCACTTGTGTCCTCACAAACTAATTGTCAGTTCTCTTTGAACGGTTGTTATTTCTGTCACTCCAAGATTTCCCGTGAAACTGATTCCTCTACCAACTCATCGGTCATGCTGGACCTCAAATCTTATATTACTCAGCCTATTTCCTCATCAAATCCGGTCATTCATTGGATCATTTCTCCACCATTGATCTAGAGTCTCCAGATCATACAATCTCTATCCATATCGCATGGGTAAGTGTCATGACTGTTAACTGCGTTATGGGATCAGTTTTCTCTCTCATTAGCTAGACACGTGTACCCCAGCATATGGGATCACGCGTTACTTGGTCAAACCCACTTACCACTTGAAGTCCTCCTGATATCCTGTCAGTTTTAGCACGAGACTTTCCTTCTAATAGAATTGGAAATTTCCTTACAGTTTTCTGATTTTCCTCATGACCGAGTGCTCAAGGCTTTCCTTCGCTAAGAGGGATGCCCTGCTATACACGACTAGCGTTTTAGCACTAATCGCATATTAGAAATTGCCTCTGGTTTTGAATTTGACCTCCCATTTGCCAATATCTGCTAATGCACGGTCACCATGGGCCAACGGTCTGTGCACTTTGACTGAGGATCCTCGTTGTTTCGTGCTAAACACAAATTGCAATTGTTCAAAGGTAATTTCTGATAAGCTTCGACATCCATAGTTCTTTGAAACTTTGGTATGAGTTTTATAGAGTTCAGGGAACTTTAAGAGTGTTTAAGGATCCAATTTGGATCACAGCCTTCCCACTGAAAAATATTTTGGACCACCAAAAGTTGTTTTTCAAGCATTGATTAAGTGAGGGTATAACTTTCTCACTTGTCCAATCTCCATTCATTTTTCACTACTTGGCTTTGAACCCTTGAGTCCAATCCTGAGGTACTCAACATCTCCCCTGCGCATTGTCCTCACCTTCCTATCTAAAATTGTGTCTTTCTACAATTCATTGAGATATTCAGGTAACAGATCATCAATAGAAGGCAATTGACTTTGCTCTTTGGGATCTTCAATTAATGAAGGTTCAAATAGTCTCAAGCTGTCTGCATTAATGACTAAGTAGATGTGCATGTAAGCTGGTAAATCAAGGTGAAAATCATTCTCACCAATTTTCTAAAGTATCTTGAAAGGTCCATACCTTATTGATTTAGCTTTTTACCTTTACCTTACATTTTGTCCTCGCTGATATAAAGCCAAACTTGATCACCAACTTGGAAACTATGCTCCATCCGATGCTTGTCATGCCTTGCCTTGTATTTGGCTTAGCTCTTTTCCAGTTGTTCTTGTACTGCCTAGTTAATCTCTTGGATTTGTTCAATGAACTTGGTTGCCTTCTCCATGTCACTATGTCCATCAACTATTATGTCTTTACTAAAGACAAAATCCAAGGGAGACCTTGATGTGAAACCAAAACATGTCTCAAAAGGAGATCTTTGTGTAGAAGAATGTTTTTCTTGGTTGTAAGCATGCTACACATAAAACCAATGTTCATCCCAAAGTTTGGGATGCTTGCTGAAATAGCCTCTGAGCAACTGGATCAATGTCTTGTTGACTACTTCTGCTTGGCCATCTGTTTGTGGATGAAAGGTTGTACTTTTCTTCAGTTTGGTGTCCATTAGTTCCCAAAGAGTCGACTAGAACTTCCCAACAAATCGAGTGTCTTGATCAGATATAATGGAAGTGGGTAATCCAAAATGAACCCATACATGTTGAAAGAGCAACTTTGTAGTTTGTTCAGCTGTAATCTATTTGTTACAAGGTATCAAAACACACATTTTGCTGGACCTATCCACAACAACATGTAAATAGTCATGACCTTTCCTAGATTTAGGCAGTCCTCCAACAAAGTCCATGGAAATACTTTCCCAAGGATTAGAAGGAACTGGTAGTGGAGTGTACAAGCGTAGTTTTCTATTGTTTGGCTTGCTTTTAGCACACGTGGTACATCCTCTTACATATCTAGAAACTATCTCATTCATTTTTTGCCAGTAGCAAAATCTTTGCAGCTATGCAACCATTTTACTTACCCCAAAGTGACCTGATATTAGAGAAGTGTGTGCATCTTGAATTATCTTTACTGTTTTAGTTTGTGGAATTCATAGCTTCCCACAATGATACAAGAGTTGGTCCTTAATGTGATAATCCAATTATTCTACTCATTTTCCTTGACTTAAAGTTGCATATATGTCTTTAAAATCTATATCTTGAGCATATTGTTCAATGTAGCTCTCATGCAATACTGAGTTATGCTTAACTATAGTATATGCATTTATAATTGGTCTAGATAACATATCTGCAACTTTATTGTGTATGCCCTTTTTATATCTGATGACTAAATGAAACTGCTATAGAAAACCCATCCATCTATAGTGTCTTCATTGTTGCAACTTAGTTTGGAAGTGTAGACATTGGAGTGGTTGATGATTAGTATGTATAACTGTCTCTTTTCCCATTAAGTAATGTTTCCATTTTTTCACACTCTTTACTAATGCATACTATTATAATTCCAAGAAACTCCCCTAGGTTGTAGCCTAGAGATGCCTGGTAACATATAAATTCAACTATTGTTACAACGTTTAATGGAAGGAATGATGGTTTGGTTCAAGCCAGACAACCACTTCTACTCTGTTTCAATCCAGACATGCATGAACACACTCAAACTATAAGGCTTTAGACCACCAATGTTCACAATTTAGATATTAGGTGAATATGGAGAATACTAACCACACCAGCAAATACACAAGACGATGTGATGGCTAGCTGCAACTAGTATAGAAACCTGCAAATCTAGTCTATTAATGCAAAGATAGGATGACAGGATCTCCTGCATTAGAGAGAAAGAAACCTGAGCAACCTATTCAATGATGCATTCAATATTCTAACACAAAGATAAGATGACATTTATATATTGCTAAACATCAAGAGATCAAGAAGACAACATATCAGGTACAAGCTTAGAATAGAGGAAAATGGACAGTGAGTAGTTAACAACAAAATAAGTTTATATCTGCTCAAAATGAAGATGAGACACTACAATTGACCAAGTGTCTACAATATCCAGAATTTGAACCTTACATCAAATGCCAACCTTGATTACATCTTTGTTCTGGGTATTTATAAGTTTACATTACAATGGCACCTAGTTGTTTAGGTATGGAGGGGGCTTAATTGACCACCAACTGCATTTAGTTGCCTGATGGAGTCTTTAAACGAGGTTGCTTTCTTTACTGTGTAAATCTGATCTGCACAACTGTTGTGTTGTGCTTAAGGTGGTTGGAATGCTCGCAGCAGTGAAGTGCATGACTGATGATTTCTGTTACAGAGCCATGCTATGTCCTTTTCTCCCTTTGGCCATATTTTCTGTTTAATGTGGTTGTTGGGGATCTTACTTTAACCAGTCCAGCAGAGCTGGTCATCTCCTTCTTCGGGCAATAGAATGGTTGTAGGACGTGGGATGCGTGGGTAAGTGGACAGTTGGGATGAGCGAGAGAGATGACCGTCATATCGGGAAGATGAATGGCAGAGATGGCTTGGTGAAGGCTATCAACTGAGGTGGGAGTGGGTGCATCAGGGTTGTTAGATCTACAATGGACAGATCAGACAGTCATCAGGCAATGGAGTTGCGTGGGCGCTAACAGGTGGGGGTAGTTTGCTTAGGCGGTAACGATTTTCATCGCACAGCTTTTCGGTGTTAAGTGTTAATTGCTCGGGGCCAAGTGATTCCACTTAAGGAACGACATGTAGCAGCGGATGAGAGAGAAAAATTGCCCTCATCGCATGCTATCGTTCGATCTAGTTGTTCTCGCGATATGTGCGAAGGCCGACAGATCTGGTGGAGATCATCTGACAGTGGAGAGTGGTAGAATGGGTCACCTTTATCGGGTGTGATGCGAGCCATTGGATTTGTCGGGGATAATCAATGACAGGGAGGTAGTGTGATGGGTTATGAGTGCATAAGGCATATGGATAAGGATTTATGCTTAGTTTATCTTTGCACTTAGAGCTGAGGCAAAGGGAATTTTGTTGGATTTATAAGGTTCGTTTAGGAAATGAGGAAGAATAAATGTGAGAGGGGTGAGGGAAAAAGGGAAAAGTTACCAATGTAAGCCCCCTTTTGGACACAACCAAACAAACCATACTTCTTTCTAGCATTAGAAAGTCAACGCTGCATAGCAAAGCTAACACTGGCTCCTTTTGGGGATGAAATCCTCCCTGTGAGGTTTCAAGAACCGTAGATTACTGCCTTCATATAGAAACAAGATCAACAAGATTTCCTAGTATTCTATTGGGCATGGAGTCTAACTAAGCCTAAACTAAAAACTGTAAAATAACATATTTACAATGTTGGGGCCTAAAGGCCTTAAACAACATAAACCTTCAAAAACCGCCAATTAACTAGGCCATCAAAAACTGATTCTCCTTCCACACTTTGCAGCATGAAAGTGTTGTTCCCCTGGACCTGAGCAATGATAAAAGGTCCTATCCACAGAGCATTTAATTTTCCATGATTTCCTTTCTTTTCTTTCAATGCATCCCATTTAAGAACTAAGTCTCCAATTTGAAGATTGTCCATCTTTTCCTTTCTATCAAAAGCTTCCTTGATTCTCTTTTGATGCGCTGCAGACTTCTCAATCAATTGATCTCTGATTTGATGCACTTTAGCCAAGTCACTAATTCTCTTTGCCAAGTCATTTTCCTCATTCTTCTCTTCCTGCAAGAACTTGGCCATAGGGAGGGTCAACTGGATGAGGAATACAACCTCAGTGCCATTTACCAACTTGAACGGAGAATTCCCTGTGGATTTCTTAGTGGTCACCTTGTCAACCAACAATGCAAACTTCAGTTTGGAATCCCAGTTCCTTTTGTTATCTTCCAACAGCTTTTTGATTATCCTTATCAAGCTCTTATTGGATGATTTTGCTAGACCATTCCCTTGAGGGTAATATGAGGTGGAATGCACTAGTTTAATGCAAATTGAGTCACACATGTTCACCAATTATTTTTCCGTGAAGGCTGTTGGATTGTCTATAACCAATTTGTGTGGTTAGCCAAAACTGGTGAAAATGTTTTCTGTTAGGAACTTCATGACAACATGGTGATCAACTTTCTTAGTATGGATGGCTTCAATCCATTTAGTGAAGTAATCAGTGTCTACTAAGATCCATTTGTGCTAGCCACTAGAATGTGGATTAATTTCCCCTATGAATTCCAAACCCCACTGCTTGAAAGGGCCACTGGCATGTATTGGCTTCAAGGGTAAGGATTTCAACTGTTGTTTTCCTTCAAACCTTTGGCACCTGTCACAAGATTTTACAAATGAAAAGACATCAAAAAATAGAGTGGGCCAATAATACCCAGCTCTAAGGATCTTGTGGACTGTGGTTTTCCAATAGTGATGTCCTCCACAGATGTAGGAATGAAACTGTTGCATGACCTCCATAGATTGTTCTTTGTCCAGACATATTAAGAGGATTCCTGATGGGTCCCTCCAATAAAGCAAGCTTTCATGAATATAATACATGGATTCTTTTAGCTTAACGGTCCTCGCTTGGCTCGAACTAAGACCGCGTGGAACCTCTAGAACAGAAAGTGAGATATTTTATCATACCATTCACAAAGAGGCCAGGCTTTCAGCCAAAGCCTGGTTCTACCCTCGTTCAAATATTTCTCCCCTTATCTATCTGTCATCTGAATTTTTTCTTATCCAATTCATGTCTAGCATCCTGCAATTTTCTTCATCCATCAGCTTAGTAAGGCCCTAACCCTTAATAAGCTTGGTGGGCTTCAATTCTATGTTGAATTCAATAAGCTTTGCAATCCATTTTTCCCTTCTTCCATCAACATCTGGTTGCGTTAGGACATCCTTTACTGAAGCAGGGGGCACATATGCAATTACCTTGGAGTGCAGAATGTAGATTTGGAAAGCTTTTAAAGATTTGATAAGAGCATAAGCTTGTTTTCGATAATATCATACCTCAGTTCAGCATCCCTTAAGGTTTTGCTGAAAGTGCCACTGGATGCTTTGAATCCTCATCATCTTTCTACAATAAGACTGCTGCAAGGGTGTCATAGGAAGCAAAGAAGAAGATATGGAACTCCTTTCTATAGTCTGGGTTAATCAAAGTGGGAGCTTCCATAATGGCTCTTTTAATGGCTTCAAAAGATCTTCTTGCTACATCAATCCATTTGATCTCTGATCCCTTTTTTAGCATAAAGGTGATGAGTTTTACCAATTCTGCAAAATTAAGAATAAACCTCCTTACAAAATTTATTTTGCCCATAAAGGATTGGATGTCCTTTTTTGATCTTGGAACAGACAAAGTCGGTATTGCTTTCACTCTCTCTGGGTCAATCTTGACACCAGCAGCAGAAATAATGTGCCCTAGAATCTTGCCCTCTTCTAAAGCAAATTGTGACTTCTTAGGGTTCACTGATATCCCAACCCTTCTGCACTTCAGAAACACTTTCTTCAAATGCTGCAAATGATCCTGATGGCTGTCTGAGTATAATGTTATATCATCTAGGTAGACAAGGACAAACTTATCCTTCTCTCCTGTAAATGCTATATCCATGGCTCTCTGAAAGGCAGCCCCAGCATTCATCAGCCCAAAAGTAATCTTGGAGTACATAAAAGTGCCCCAAGGAGTGGTAAAAGTAGTCTTTTCTTGGTCATTTGGATGTACAACAACTTGGTTATACCCTGAAAATCAATCCAAGAAAGACATAACTTTAGCTCTTGAGACGTTATGTAGCAAATGTTGATAGTTTTCCTATTTGGAACATTTGTTCTGGTTCCTGAAATCAACATACAGCCTGATTTCTCCACTTTTCTTCCTCACCACTACCAAATTGGCTACCCACTTCGAATATCTTAGGGGAACTATGATTTCGATAGCCAACAACTTCTTGATTTCTTCTTCAATTAGAGGGAGGAGCAAAGGATTTATGGGTCTCAGCTTCTGTTTGAAAGGAATGATGTCTTTCTCCAATGGGATCTTATGCCAGATGATATTTTTGTCATAAGTTTTAAGGTCATTGTATTCCTAGGCAAAGACATTAGCAAATTGCTTCATTAAGGTGCAGTACTCAGAACTTTGGGCAACAGACAAATGGGTGGACAGATTTATATACTTTGGATGATCTGGACTCCCTATGTTATGCCTATGGACTGCAAACTGATTTTCTTTTTGGGCAATCTTATGAGGCACATCGTTATGATCGAACAGCTTCTCTAGAGGCACTAGCCCTTTAGGTATATGATTTCTAGGCAACTATACAATGTTGTCTTGGCTAATTCTGTTCCTTGGCTGGGGCTGGGGAAATTCCTCCAAGGTTTCATTCTCTTGATCAATTTGCATTTCAGAGAATTTATCAATGACTTGTAGAAACCTATTTACTTCATCATCATCCTTAAAGACTTTCCAGTGATGGACATTATCAGGCAAGGATGGCCTATATTTTACTTGGATTTCATAAGCCAAACTAGGGGGCATGGGAGGGATGAAAATGATAGCAGACACAGCCAGGGAATTGACAAGATGATTTTTTACTCTAGGAATATATGAGATACAAAAGTTATCAAAAGAGTCTTTGAGTCTCCATACCTCATCTCTATATGCTTTCAGCCTTGGGTACCTTGCTTGAAATGTTTTGTTCACTTGTTGAATGATGAGATCAGCATCTCCAAATACCTTTATGTCTCTAATTCCCATGTCTTTGGTAGCGTTTAGGCCTGATATCAGAGCCTCATACTCTGGTATATTGTTGGTGACCTAGAAAGTTAGCTTAAGGGATAGATGTTTGCTTTCTTGTTTTGGAGATACTAGCACCACTCCTACTCCTGCAACTTCCCTTGAACATGCTCCATCAAAGAACATATCCCAAGCCTATGTCCCTTCCATGGCCTGGCATACTGGTTTCTTGAGTTGCATCAAGGCCCTCTAGGATTCTTCAATTTGGAGAATACATGCTCCAAAATTAGTGTCCACAGTGTAAATGGGATGATTAGTGGGATTATTCTCATCATTAATGATATAGGCCAACCAGGCTTCCATGTATAGTCTTTTTATTTCTCCTCCAAAAGCTGGGATTGTGGCATAAGACAAGTCATTTTGCAATGTCCCACCCAACCTCTTAATCCACTCTCTAGAAAGTAGAATACCAAACTTAGGGGGGCATCTGCTACCACAATATTCATCATCATGCTTTTCATGGGTAGCTGAGTTAGGGTGATGGCTAAGTCTCTAATTAGCCTCGAACATTTCACCTTCCTCAAATCGAAGGAGAACAAGTCATGATAAGGTCTATTAATATCAAGGCTTAGCTCATCCATAATAGCTTTGAGTATTAGATTATGACTAGCTCCTATATCCAACAAACAGTTGTGAAGGATTTTGTCATGAATGGCCAGGGAGACATAGAATGATGGGGAGTTGTCATCAGCAAGCTCAGTCATTGGGCTAAGCACAAATGTAGGTTTCTCATCTTGCAAATTCACATAGTCATTAGAGGCTCGTGTGACTTTCAGCTCAAGAGAATTAAGGATGGGCTTCTTAAAGACCTCACTCTTTACAAGTTCAGTAAGGCACAGATATTTTTAATCTTTGGACTTCGAATTCGAAAATAAAAGGGGAAGGGGACTTGTTAGGTCCTCTTACTTCTTGAGCTGGTGTTTTAAGGATGACAGGATCAGCTGCTGGTCGCTTCTGCTTGCTGATCTACTGCTCTGAGGGGACTGCAACTTTTTGGACAGGACTCTCTTTGACATTACTCACTCTTGATCTCAAGTTATATCTCTGCTAGTCTTCAGTCTACAGAACAACTTCCATGTACCACCCTTGACTAGTCTGGTCCCTGAGTAATGACTCCTCGTAGGCAGCTAATGTCAAAAAGGCAGCACTAGCCTTGTCTTCCATGCAGTGAATCTCATCCTCTTCATCAAACTACTCCTCCTCCATGACTACGTTCTCGAAAGGAGTATTAACCCTTTTTTCTTCACTAGCCTCTTTTCTCCTCTGAATGATCTGTAATTGTTCATTTTCTCTTCTAGATGGATTTGGATTTCTAGGAGCAAATGCATTAGGAGGCCTTGCTTTCCCAGAACTCTGCTCAACCTTCAGCTTGGAGATTTCAGCAGCCAATGACTCTATCATTTTAGACATTTTGTCCATTTTGGGATCTGAAGATAAAGAAGAAGAGGAAGACTCCCTCTCTACCTCCTCCTATCAGCATGTCCTTTTAGTTTCTCTACAACCATGATATTGGATTCCACCTCCAAGGCTGCATCTTGCATCTCAGCTAGAGAAGCACATCTCCTCTCTCTTAATATCTGGCAGAAATCAGAGTCAAAGGCATTGGCATAGGTGAGTTTGGCAAACATGGGGTAGGCTTCACTTCAGTTGGTATCTTGCTATATATACGATTGAATCTTTTATTGAAATTAGACAATGACTCCCCATTTTCCCTTTTTAGGTTACCAAACTCAGTATGATAATAGAATAGATCTTTCTTATCCCCCCAATGCTTTAAAAACACATCATCTAATGCTTCAATTTCTACGATAGAACTAGGGGTCAGCTCTCTGAACCACTTTCTAGCCTCTCCATCAAGGCTTTGGACAAATACTCTCATCCTCACATCATCTTCACTGATATCTAGGTTACCAGCATAGTTATAAAAAGATTTCAGGTGCTCTTCAGCTATTACTCCCTCTGTTCAGTGAACATAGGCATGTCTTTATGATATTCTCCTGCAGGAATGGCATCTAAAGGAATAGGCAAGACCAGGGTCCATACCTAGTAGCTATGATTTTTTCCATTTTGGTGGGTGCTTGTGGGCCTGTCATGATTGTGGTGGATTGAAGAGTGCTGGCGGTCTGAAAGGTAGGGAGTTGAGAAATGACTGATAGGGTTAAAGGACTATGATGTACAGGAGGGGAGGCTCCCTTTGGGCTGAAATACAAAGGAGGACCTAAAGAATAGGGAGCTTTATGAATCTCTAAGAATTTCTCTTCACTGCTAGTACTAGAGGCTATATTCTCACTATGTATGTATTATGTTACAAGCCTTACTTGCAGATATGCATAAGATTTTTTACGTTTACCTCATCCTGATGCTCCCTTTTGTGATGTCTTTCTTTGCTTGATAATCTTTTCAAGGTCAAGCGCTGGGTCAGCTAGTGATTTTTGAGGATTTCTCCGAGTGTGCCTCACAAACTAAGCCAGAACTGTGATGTGGAGTTGCCAAGAAGCTCGGTCTCAAGCAGAGTCGCCAGATAGATGATTACAACCAACAATGCATCCAGACTTTGTTGATCATCAAATCTTGATCTGTGTCATTCTCCCAAGGAAGCTGAACTTCAATCTCCTCTCCCTGGCAGCAGCGTCAATTATGTTATAATTCCAAGAAACTCTCCTAGGTTGTAGCTCGAAGATGCCTGGTAACATATAAATTCAACTATTGTTGCAAGGTTCAATGGAAGGAATGATGGTTTGGTTCAAGCGAGATAACCACTTCTACTCTGTTTCACTCCAGACATGCATGAACACCCTCGGACTAAAAGGATTTATACCACCAATGCTCACAATTTAGATATTAGGTGAAGATGGAGAATACTAACCACACCAGCAGATACACAAGAGCATGTGATGGCCGGCTGCAACTAGTACAGAAACCTACAAATCTAGTCTATTAATGCAAAGATAGGATGACAACTTTCCTACATTAGATAGAAAGAAACCTGAGCAACCTATTCAGTGATGCATTCAATATTCTAACACAGAGATAAGGTGAGAGTTATCTAGTGCTAAACATCAATAGATCAAGAACACAGCATATCAGGTACAAGCATAGAACAGAGGAAAATGGACAGTGAGCAGTTAATAGCAAAAGAAGCTTATATCTGCTAAAATTGAAGATGAGACGCTGCAAGTGACCAAGTGTCTACAATCTCCAGAAGTTGAACCTTACATCAAATTCCAACCTTGATTACATCTTTCTTCTAGGTATTTACAAGTTTACATTACAATGGCACCTCGCTGTTTAGGTATGGAGGGGTCTTAATTGACCACCAACTGCATTTAGCTGCCTCATGGAGCCTCTGAACGAAGTTGCTTGCTTTACTGTGTAAATCTGATCCGCACAACTACTGTGTTGTCCTTTAGGTGGTTGGAATGCTCGCAGCTGTGAATTCCATGAGTGATACATTCTATTACACATCCATGCTATGTCGTTTTCTCCCTTTGGCCATATTTTTGTTTAATGTGGTTGTTTGGGATCTTACTGTAACCAGTCCGGGAGAGTTGGTCATCTCCTTCTTTAGGCAACAGAATGGTCGTAGGACATAGGATGCATGCGTAAGTGGACAATTGGGATGAGCAAGAGAGATGACCATCATATCGGGAAGAGGAATGGCAGAGATGGCTCGGCGAAGGCTATTGGCCGAGGTGAGAGTGGGTGCTTCACGGCCATTAGATCTGCAATAGACAGATCGGATGGTCGTCGGGCGATGGAGTTACGTGGGCGCTAATGGGTGGGGGTGGCTTGCTTAGGCGGTAATGGTTTTCATCGCACAACTTTCGAGTGTTAATTGGTAATTTCCTGGGGCCAAGTGATTCCACTTAATGAACGACATGTAGCAGTGGATGAGAAAGAAAAGCTACCCTCATCACGTGTTATCGTTCGATCTATTTGTTCTCACAATATGTGCAAAGGTCGTCAGATTTGGTGGAGATGATCTGACAGTGGAAAGTGGTAGAGCGGGTCATCTTTATCGGATGCAATGTGAGTCGTTGGGTTGGCAGGGGCTGATCAATGGCAGGGATGCAGTGCGATGGGTTATGAGCGCACAAGGCATATGGATAAGGCCTTATGGTTAGTTTAGCTTTGCACTTAGGGCTGAGGCCAACGGGAATTTTGTCTGATTTAGAAGGTTCGTTTAGGAAATGAGGAAGATTAAAGGTGAGAGGGGTGAGGGAAAAAGGGAAAAGTGATCAATGTATGCCCCCTTTTGGACATAACCAAACAGACTAGACTTCTTTCTAGAATTAGAAAGTCAGTGCTGCATACCAGAGCTAACACATACAATTCCTTATCATATGTGGGATAGTTAATTACTACAGAATTAAATGTCTCAGAATGATAACATATGGGTTTACTGTGTTGTATCAACACTACTCCCATGGCATAGTCACTGGCATCCATTTGGATCTCAAATGGTCTTTGGAGATTAGGCAGTGCTAGTACTAGTGTTGTACTAATCTTTTCTTTCAAGGTGTCAAAGGCTTTCTGTTGTTTGCCTCCCCACTAAAACACCTTGTTCAATCCTGTTAAAACATGTAAGGGAGCTGCAATTAACGAAAACTTAGAAACAAACTTTCTCCAATATTGTATTGCTCCTAAGAAGCTTCTAACTTCTGTAGCAGATTTGGGTTTAGGCCAGTGTACAATGACTGCTACCTTAGAGGGATCTATCTTCAATTCACCACCCCCTACTATATGTCCCAAATAATTCAAAGATGTTTTGCCAAATTCACATTTTGACAGTTTAACATAAAGTTTTTCTTTTTCCAAAACATCTAATGTCTGCTTAACATGCTTTAAATGTTCTTCCCACATTTTGCTAAATATAAGAATGTCATCCAGATATACAATAAAAAAGTCATCAAGAAAAGGTGTGAGTACATCATTCATTATTCTCATGAAAGTAGCAGGAGCATTAGTTAAGCAAAAGGCATAACCAAACACTCATACAATCCCTGCTTTGTTTTGAAAGCACTCTTCCATGCATCATGTTCTGCAACTCTGACATGATGATATCCCCTGTACAAGTTTGACTTGAAAAAATAAACAACTTCCTTTAAATGATCTAACAGATCATCTATGTGAGGAAGGGGATAATGATCTTTTATTCTTATCTTATTTAGTGCTCGGTAATCAATGCACATTCTCCACGAGCCATCTTTCTTTTTCACCAAAATGATTGGAGACCCACATGGTGATGTGCTAGGTCTAGTGAACCCTTCTCAAGGAACTCTAGCACCTGCTTCTTGATTTATGCATTCTCTAAAGTGGACAACCTATACATTCCGATGTTAGGCAATGGAGCATCTTGCTGCAAATTAATATCATGTACTATTTCCTTTTTGGATGGTAGACCTTTAGGTTCTTGAAACAAGATATCATATTCTGAAACAACTTTTTCTAAATTAGCTTGTTGTTTAGCATCATAGCCCTCAAATACATTGGTTTTATCAGGTTTCTTTTCCTTTACAACCATTAGTAAAAATTGTTTGCATGAATTTACAATTCGTTTCATTTGCCCTGAGTTTATGAGACTATAATTATTCTTGAGCTTGTGAGCTCTTACAAAATATTTGATTCCATATTTAACAAGGAGATACTTCTTCTCATCTCTATAGAAAATAACTTTTCTATCATACAAGTAGGGACTTCTTAAAACAATTCCACATATATCCAAAGGAACTATATCTAACTCAACCTCATCTACAAATGTTGACCCAAAAGAAAACTTAAGTTTACATTGTCTAGTCACTTGTAGTTGTGCTTTCACCTAAACCAACCTAATGGGTATGGGTTTGTGAGGTGTAGTCAGTATTCCCAACTTCTTTACAATTTCTTCAGAAATTAAATTTACTTGTGAGCCACTATCAAGCAAAGTATCAATCTTTTGATGCTTGGAAATAACTCGAATATGGAAAATCTCATGTCTTTTTCTCTCATTTTCTTCATTATTAGTAGATTGTGTAGAATTACGAGTAGATGCTTCAAAATTTTTACCTTTTATACCTGTGGCTGCAATGATTGTTTCATCTCCTAAGTCCGACCCCAAATATTTCTGAATAGCTGCAGCAATATTCTTCTTCTTGGCCTCGAACATCTTAGGTCTCAGCTCGAGATGCAGAATCCAACAGTCCTCATCATCATGCCCATCCTTCTTACAGTGAGTGCATGAAGACTTTCTTTTCTGTGCAGCGTTGTCCTTCCTCTCTTTCCATCTCTGTTTTCTTTTCTCCTTACTCTTGTTTGCAATGGGCTTGGATGATCCCCTAACTTTTGGGTTCCCATTCTTTCCTCTAGCTTCTAGATGTGTAGCTTGAATAAATAACTCATCTATACTAGTGGGATTAAACATGAGGATATTGTGCCTCATGTAGCTGTGTAGACCACCTATGTACTTCAATAGAGTCTCAGGTGAGTCTAATGAAATTCCTAGAATCAAAGCTCTTTTCCTAAATTCTTGGGTGTAACCTTGTACACTTTTCCCTTTCAATTGTGGAAGAGTTTTCCAACTCATCATGGGTTGCTTCATGTAAGCTAGTGGAGAGAAATTTTTTATTGCAGAAACAAATTCACTCCAGACAGAAGGAATCTTACCATGTTTCTTCATGTCATCTTGTGTCTTGTCTTCCCACCATACCAAGGCAATGCCTCTGAGGCATAGGCTGGCCAGCTGAATCTTACTCTTGTCTGAGTCGATACTCTACACTCTGCAACAAATATCAATCTTTCTGATCCACTTATCCAGCTTCTCTGCATTCAACTCTCCATCATATATTGGTAAATCAAATTTAACATCTAATTTAATCAAATATGTCTTCTTTTTATGTTCAGGGCTATTAGGAGGTGTGAGAAAGTTTTCTTGTTTCCCTTTTCCTTTTGAGTGGTCATGGAGGAGAGATTCTTCTTCTCCTTTATCTTTTTGGAGCCTGATGAATCCTCATCTGTATGTTTCCTAAAGTCCCTATACATTTCCTCTACCATGGACCTCATGTCCAGGAAACTATTTATAAATTGGGGGTCTAGTCCCAAGGGACTTTATTCTAACATTTTCTTCTTGGAATATACTCTTCCAATTTCTGGGTTAGTTCCAACCAAATCTCCTTCTCCTAATTTAAGCTTTGATCTAGTTAGCATTCAACAACAAAATCGAGCACAAGTTTGTCTAACCTTAACAACCTAGAGCTATAATACCACTTGATCCGACATCACCCCCCGAATGATCTCAGTTAATTAATCAAGTTATTATAGAGTTATGTGCTAGGGTGTGCCTATGTTATTTTATGTAACGGATCGATAAGATTGTGAAATACACAGACACTGAAACAGTAAGAGAACACAGTAAGCAAACACATAAAACACAATAAATTTAATAAGGAGTTCACCAAATCCTCCTGGTCTACGTCTCCTGGTCCGGCCTTCAATGGTGGCCTTTCTATTGTGTTTAAAGCAGCGTTTTTACAATAATGAGCTAAATTTGAGTCTCACTTTAACAGATGATGATCAGTAGGATTGTACTTGAATTCCCCAAGTCTCTAGAGTACATAGACTCCCCTTACTGAATCTCGACCTCAACTAGTCTCAATGATATGACTCCAATTTGGTACTCAATACCTGATAGGTATACACAAAGGAGTTGCTTGAACCTCTCAAGCCTTCTGGAGTTCACAGACTCTCGAACGCTCTCTGTCTCTGTCTACTCAATCGTGCCTTTGCTATGTAGATCAGCTCAGCTTCTTTGTTCTCTTCAATTCACTTCTTTCTTGCCTTTCGGCTTTCTGCTTCTCTTTCTCTGCCCCCCTTTACTCTTTGTCTCTTCATGGCTTAAAGCCAATATTCTCCTTGACTGTTCGTTTTCGCTTCTCAGCTCTCTAGATCTCCTACCTCTGTCCCCTAGAATTCCCCTACTCTGTGTCATCATCACTATTTAACGCTTCACAGAGAGATGGCCACTTGTGTCCCCACAAACTGAGTGTCAGTTCTCTTTGAACGGTCGTTATTTCCATTTCTCCAAGACTTCCTGTGAAACTGATTTCTCTGCCAACTCATCGGTCATGCCGGACTTAAAATATTATATGACTCATCCTATTTCCCTGTCAAATTCGGTCATCCATCGGATCGTTTCTCCATCGTTGATCTGGAGCCTCCAGATCCTACGGTCTCCATCCATATTGCGCGGGTAAGTAGCATGACTATTAACCGCGTGATGGGAGTAGTTTTCTCTCTCATCAGCTTGACACGTGTCCCCCAGTGTATGCAATCGCACAGGACTTGGTCGAACCTGCTTACCACTTGAAGTCCTCCTGATATCATACCAATTCTAGCATGGGGCCCACCTTCTGACGGAATCGGCAATTTTTGTACGGTTTTATGCTTTTCCTCATGACCGAGCACTCGAGGCTTTCCTTCACTGAGAGGGACACCCTGCGATACGTGATTAGTGCTTTAGCACTAATCGTGTATCAAAAACTACCTCTGGTTTTGGATTTGACCTCCCGTTTACCAATTTGTGCCAGTGCACGATCACCATGGGCCAATGGTCTACGCGTTTTGACTAAGGGTCCTCGTTGTTCCTTGATAACCACAAATTTCCATTGTTCAAAGGTAATTTTTGATAAGCTCCTACATGCATAGTGCTTTGTAACTTTGGTATGAGTTTTACAGAGTTCAGGGAACTTTAAGAGTGCTTAAGGATCCAATTTGGATCAACAAGCAAGCCAATTAATAGAAAATTAGGCTTGTGTAGTTCACTTCCAAATCCTTCTCGTCCTTGGGAAAATGTTTCCATGGATTTTGTTGGGGGATTTCCAAAGTATAGAAAAGATCATGATTATTTGTATGTAGTTGTGGATAGGTTCAATAAAATTTGCATTTTGATACCATGTAATAAATAGGTCATAGTTGAACAAACTGCAAAGTTGTTCTTTCAAAATGTATGGGTTCATTTTGGATTACCCACCTCTATTGTATTTGATTGAGATTCTTGATTTGTTAGGAAATTTTGGTCAAGTCTATGGGAGTTAATGGACACAAGGTTAAAGAAGAGCACATCATTTCATCCACAAATATATGGTCACACAGAAGTGGTCAATAGGACAGTCATATGGTTGCTTTCGGGATATTGCAACAAGCATCCTAAACTTTGGGATGAGCATTTAAGTTATGTGCAACATACTTACAACTGTGCCAAACATTCTTCTACTAAGAGGTCTCCTTTTGAGACTTGTTTTGGTTTTATACCAAAGTCTCCCTTAGATTTTGTCTTCGGTAAAGACATAGCAGTTGATGGACACAATGATGTGGACAAAGCAACCAAGTTCATTGAACAAATCCAAGAAATTCATAAGGCAGTACAGGAACAATTGGAAAGAAGTCAAGCTAAGTATAAGGCACAACATGAAAAGCATCGAGTTGAGCATAGTTTTCAATTTTGGTTGTACATCAGCAAAGAAAGACTGCAAGGGGAAGGTAAAAAGTTAAAACCAATTAAATATGGTCGTTTCAAAATACTTGATAAAATTGGTGAAAATGCTTTCCACCTAGATCTACCAGCTTATAATCAAATCTATTTAGTCGTTAATGTTGAAAACTTGAGGTTGTATGAACCTTCATTGATTGAAGATCCCAAAGAGAAAGGTCAACTACCTTCCATTGAGGATATGTTGCCTGAGTATCTCAATGAGTTACAGGAGGACACAGTTCTTGACAAGAGGATAAGGACTTCGGGACGAGGGGATGTTGAGTATCTGAGAGTTGGACTCAAAGGTAGAAATCCAAGTAAAGCACAATGGATAGATATTAGAAAAGTGAAGGAACTTTATCCTCACTTACTCGATAGTTGAAAACAACTTTTGGTGGACCAAAAGCTTCCAGTTGGGAGGAGTGATCCAAAATGGATTCAACATAGTCTCTAGATCAAAAGTCTTCAAATATAGGTAAAAGTGGAATAATTTTGAAATGATCGTGAATACGAAGCTAATGGTGCAAACCACATGCAAATCCGAGTTCGGATAAAGAAATAAGGGCTAATTAAAGAATAGGCTGAAAAGTCAATGTCTACATGAACAGGACAGGTGGCAACCTGGAAAAGAGTCACAGGGTCTTGGTGATGACAATGCAGAAGATGATGTGGCAGTCGGTGATTGGTTCAAACCACAATGAATGGGGATCATCAAACAAATGAGGAGATCGTCCGATCAAAGGAGATTGACGCATATCGTGTTGAAACATGCAAACATGTTATCTTGGAAAACGGACGCGATATAATTATGCAAAAGGAGTTAAACTCTTTGATTTCCGATAGGAGGGAAGTAAATGGTTTATCGCGTGCCCTCAAGGCAAGAAGTGGTTTTAGACCAAGAGCATACGATTCCACTTATCGCTCGACGCGTAGCATCTTGAAAACCACTTTATCGCATGCTTCGGAGAATTAGCGAATGTGCTAGTTGGAGCGCAAGACCGCACGACAATCGTTAGATCCCACAGGACAGATCAACGGTGCAGGTTGTATGGATTAGTTGAAGAGTAGGACACGACATCTGTCAAATGGTTTGTTCTCGAGATCGGTGTTGGGGAAAGGTTGGATGGTCAAGGTCCATCTCGAGCCCACTGGTCTTTTCATTTATAGTATATTTCTATTATAAATGTATTGTTCCACGTTTAGTGAAATTGGTAATTGTATGTGTTATATAAACACCATAACATAGAAAAGTTGGCAGGAGTGTATTATGAACCATTCCACGGGGTCTGGAGGTCAGAGTGTCTAGTACGGTCGAGTTTATACTTGTCTCGACTTGACGATTCGAGTGGAACACTGTGGTGAGATCCATTTTCATGGTTGAGACTTTGATTTTGAGCTCACACCTATAACAATCATTTGAAGACATAATAAAGAGTTCAGCACTGGACTCTAGGACAAAGAGATATAGCTAGGAAGTCTGGTGAACTCCCTTATCAATTTTGGATGTGTTGATGTGTTTTGATTATGTTTTATAATTGTTTAAGTGTCTGTGTTATTCGCAATCTTTTCGATCCATTGCACTAAGTAATATAGACAACTCCACACATAGTCTATAATACCTTTATCAATTTCAGATCAAGGTCGTGTCGTGTACATATGATGTTGTGCACACATTGTGTAGGTGGTTCTTTGTACATGCAGTACTGTGTACATGTTGTACATATTATACTCGTGTACAAGTGGTCAATTTCAACATCATATGTACAGTTGGGTGGTTAATTTGAACCACCCAACTGAGCATGTTCATGGCATATGCATGTGGTTTGTTGGTTGTGATTTTTCATTGACATGGAGGATGGCTAGGATTAACAGTGGATTCCCTAGCTTTGCCATTTCCTAGATAGCCATGGTGATTGTGGATTTGTTTCCCTTTTTTTTTGTTGGTTCGCATGTTTCCTTAGCTTGGGTTGAGTTATTATTCGTAGGAGCCCTGGTTAGACAAATGCTCTCGAAGCCCTGTAACTGCTTAGGTTGCGTTACTAGCCCTGGAAGCCTTGGTTGGACAAATGCTTTCAAATCCCTTAGTGTGTTGTGTTACTAGTCTTGGAATCCCTATTTGGACAAACACTCTGGAAGCCCGGTAAAAGTTGTGGGTTGAGATATTAGTCCTGGAACCCTTGGTTGGAAAAATGCTCTAGAAGCCTGGAAGGCTTGGATAGAGACTAATCTAATGATGGTTTTGTGATGTCCAACCATGAGGTGGAATCATTGTTTGATGGGTTGAGGTGGATGGCCTCTGGAAACCCTCGATGGTTTTGGATTAATGTGTTCTATGAGATCCCACATTCATGCTTGGAATATGGCACGGGGATGAGTGGATGAAGAGAGATTTGGCTCATCGATTCTATGGTCAGGTGGAATGCAGTAGTCTCATACCAGGTTGGTTTTTTCATCACTAATATGAGGTTATTTCTCCTTGTTACCTCATGAGTATCGTATTGGTTTATATGTGGATTATACAATTTTTGTTTCCTTAGTATTTCTATTTTTATTATGTTGGTTATGAATATGTATTATGACAGTGGCTATGTACGGATCCCGTCATATTTTTACTTGTATATGAATGAATAATGTAACTATGACCTAATGGATGAAATGGCACTAATGTGTTGAGGCATCAATGCTTCTTAGAAAATCTTAGATAAGTATAAGACCGTTATGCTTAGGTCTGTTATTTACTCCTGTAGATTACATGTCTGTGATATGTTTGATGAAATGAATGTCATGGCTAGTAGGGGTCCAATCAAGGTCTTATTTAACTAATTGCATTTGTACTGTCATTTCCTTGTTATCTTACTATTCTGAAAGAGTCATTCAATTCGAGGTAATGACCTAGGCTTTGGGTCTAAAAAAGTGGCTCAAATCCTAGGGACACTGGCACAACACTGAGTAAAATATTCCCTAGATGCTGGCATGCCTTATCAAGAGAGCATCCAGAGCCTCCTGGATGCTAGCAGGCCTATAGAATGGAAGCGTCCGAGGGTCAAGTGGTGCAAAATCTCAGTGGGACCCAGGGGAGGGTTGTCAGAAAGGTTGGGATGGTTCTTGAGGGTCCTAATGTTAACGTTAAAGGTCTATATGGTGTGTTTTTGTCGGTTCTACTTCCTTAACGTAACTTAAGAGGTCGAATCATATCATAGTAGCCTCTTGTCGTATGTTTATCCTAGCTGGTTGGTTACTTGAGTAGATGTGGAAGGAGGGTGTTACAGGAGGTCACCTATATTATGTAACATTCATTGATGACCATTCAATGACAAAGGAAGCACATCATCAAGAAGGTCAAACTTGGTCTTGGAAGGTAATTGGTCTTGGTCTAGAGGTACTGAAATTCGCTAATTGAAGAATCTATAAGAAGAGAAGAGTTCTGTGGGTTTTCCTCTCAACTTGAGAGGTTTGGGCCCCAGCTTACAGCATATATCTTGTGTTTCTTGTACATACTGTTGATCTTCTTGGTAATTGTTTCATGATAGGAATACCATAATAATAAGAGAAGAAGCTCATAAGTAAGAAAAAGTAAAAATACATCACAAGCAGTTATCAAGTATAAGAGAAATCATCCTAACTATTGCCCTATAAATTTCTCAACAACATCATATGTTTTACATAATATTTAAGAGCGGGGTGACGGGAGATATTATACAAAAAATAAACATAGCATAATATTTAAGGGTGGGGTGAGGGGAGATATCATACAAAAAATACACATATGAGAGTGAGGGTAGAAGTAGAGAGAGATAGAGTTGGCATGGGGAAGATATTATGCTAAACATAAAATACTTTTGTATAATATTTAAGGGTAGAGGTGAAGGCAAATCTTATGCAAAAACATACTGTGTAGAGAGCAGATCTTATGAGAAACATAATATGTTTTGCATAATATCTATCTCCATCCTCATAGTTTACACATAACATCTCCCACCCAACAAACATGTTTTACCTAACATCTTCCTTCACTTCACTCTTAAATATTATGCAAAACATATTATGTTTGACATACTATCTTCTCCCACCCAATACGTTTTGCATAGTACCTCACCTCATCTCCGTTCATAGATATTATGCAAAAATACTATATTTCACATAATATCTCCTCATCCTCTTACTCTTACTCTTACTCTCACTTTGATATGTTTATGTCTTACCTAATATCCCATTCCTCCTAATCTCCACCTTTAAATATTTTATATATTATTTACATATATCTTCATTAGCATCCTCACACTAATAATCTTAAAAAATTATAAATTCGAATTAAGATAAATAAAATATATATATACTTATATAAATTAAAAAATAGAACAACTATATTAACAAATATATACATGATTCAATTTATCCATTTAATATTTAAATCAATTATAATTTTAAAATAAATAAATAATATTTAATTTTAAATAGTAATTACTACCATATCCATATTTAATATTTAAATTAATTATAATTAATTGAAAATTAAATTATTAATTTAATTTAAATATTATTATTTAATTTTAAAATGTTGTTTCAAAATAGTAATTACTCCATAGTAATTATTTTTTTGTTTTGCAATTTATGCGTGGAAAAAGTGACCAATTTCAAGATGATATACAATTAGGGTAGTTGCACTCAAAAGTGTAGAAAAGCAATGCTCCTCTGGTCTTTTTCGGATAAATAATCCCTCAATGATATCCATGGAGTCAGAAAATGAGTCATGGCGTTGGACGCACATGAGTATTGTCAGCGGAATCTACCGTTAACATCACTCTTTTTCCTTCGGCCAGTCTATGGTGCCAGTGATTGTGGCCAGTGCAGCGAATCTGTTAGACTAATGGGACCACTCAATCTCTTCTAGACTGCAGGAACTACAGGTACTCCTTATCATGTCATCGTCAGAACTGCTTTTGGTTGCAGCTACATGCTTGGAAAACACATCTTCAACCTGCAAACTGAGCAAGCGAATCTCACTGCTGATGTATCCCCAGAACAGCTTTTGGTATTAGCTAAATGGAAGGAAAATACATCTTCAACCTGCAGACGGCGCAAGCGATTCACGTTGCGTAAAGCTTCCGTAATATATTTTGTTAAGAATAGTTTTGTGTGTTCACATACGTGAACATCATAAATGGATTCGTTTGGTTATCTTTCTTGTATTGTAGAATTTGAGGATAGAATAAAGTTATTTATTTGACCTCATTTATCTCCATGACTTGTGAGCATGTTTAGTACTGTTCAATGCAAAACACGTTAAATTTGGTATATTCATAAGGCTCACCAATGGGTTATTTCATTTTAGGTTTTTACTCACGGGAAGTAACTTGAAAGGCCGAAGGCTACACCGAGAAATTCAGAGAACCTGAAACAAATAGTCCCAAATCGCAAAAACAAAACAATGTAAAGGGTGGGAACTTTTAGGGTAAGTGGATTTATATTGAGATATATATTGAATAAAAAATGACATAATATATTGAATTTATAATATATGAAGGGATATATATTGAGTAAAAAATGACATAATATATTGAACATGTAATAGGAGTAAAGGGTCTTTATATTGTGGGCTAAAAAAAATAGAACTCAAAGTTAATGAAAAAACATGAAAAGTTATAAAAATTGTTAATGGAAAAAATAGATACCTACAATATCTCAAATCAGGGGATTTTTTAATTGGGAAGGTTGATTTTTAGAAGTATTTTCTAATATATAGTCAAATTAAGAATATTGTTTAGTATGTCACGAAGATAATGGCTATGATCCAAGTAGCTCCAGACACGTGCAGATGTCCAAGAAGACTCAGAAAGTGTCAAAATTCATAGTGGTCAAATTGTTTGCATACTAGCGTCAGATCAAAGTGCTCGTCACCCTGATTCCAACGGTGTGAACGACACTCAAATCCGATCTCGTATGAGAGAGAAAGAGTGAGTCAAAGTTTTGGTTAAAGTTCAGCAGTGGGCCAGGTTTAAGTGCCTACAAATTCACCGTCAACTGGTGTGGGAACTTAGCTCCCGAAAACGAGTGAATTTGTTGGATACTTAATTTGTCTAATATCCTTTATATTAGACAAAATAAAAAATGACTTTTAATAACCAAAAAATAAAAAGAAATATATTAAATGAGGTGGCAGGCCATGACCCCTGCCACCTCCTTCGAACCACATATTCAAAATGTCAAGGGCCAACAGGGCATGACCCCCGCTAGCCCAACTCCATAACATAATTAATATTAAAAATAGGCCAGCGACCATGAACCCGTCAGCCCTCATTCCCATGCCGTTATAACAAACGAAACAATTAAATGGGGTGGACGGGCCACCTCTAGTGGGTTCAACCCACACCCAACCACTTTACCTTATACACCTATGATATTAAATGTGGAGGCAGAATGGATTGAACCCGCACGGCCCACGTGGGCTAGCGGCCCCATGTGGCACCATGCCAAAACAAACCACATCACACCTCCACTCAAACGATCAACTCAAACCATCGAACCAAATGAAAACTTAAATTGTTACCTATCTTTGCCACCGTTACAAAATTTGGCATAAATATACATGTCTATGTTAAAAAAATGGGTGGGAACGGGTTTGGAACCTCGAACAATGGCCCTCATAAATGCCTCTGCCACCAACGTTCCACAACAACATCGTTATTAACTCCACCACGAAGATGTGTAAACAAAAATTCTTTGTAGTGTGTCAGAGGAGGGGACCAAATAGAGGAATGGAGCACCAAAGGCAAAGAAAAGCATAGAATTCGAGACCATTTTTTTAATTAGTTGTAGGTGGAACCATGAGTGTGGAGCCGAGGCATGCAGAACCATGATTGAGCCCAACTTTCAAGGGGGCGAAATTTTTCCAGTGTCCAAATTGGACAAACATTATATTGATCCTACACCTCTCGACGACACAAACCTGATGTCATTGATAGAATTGTGATCTGTGTATTAGATCTTCAGATGACCCGAAGGAGGGAATCTTTAAGGAATCCAAAGGGAATCTAAAAAATTCCTATAACCCCAGATTTTCACTTTGTCAGAATTCAAAAATTTTACAGTTGATTTTACACTATTCGATACCACGAATCTGATGGTGTAATCATATTTTTCATTTGATCATTCCATTTTTGGCCACTTTTCAAAGTGGAGTGTAAGTGTCTGCGTTCAATGTGCGAGCAATCATTTTCATGATATTTGCCGCCACGAGATTTATGGTACATCTAGATCCAACAGTTTATCATCCTCTTCTTCAAATAACTCCTTATTGTGAGGTATATGCAAGGTGATGATGTACTTATTTGTCTCTTTGTTTGAGATGCATTGAGTTGTATAGATCCCTGTTTGATGTTTGATGTGGGATCTTGTTTTTTTCTTGATGTGAGATATACTTATTGTCATGTTTTGATTGAGATCCCTTTGTCACCATGTTGATGGGATACTCATGTGTAATCATGTATGTTTGAATTGAGATCCCTCTAATGCCATGTTGGTGGGATGCTCATTATTATCATACGTTAAATTTTGTCATGTTGAAAGGAGTCCTTTTGTGAATGAGAGTTCTCGGAGCAGAACATATCATGGAGCCACTCCTGCATAAGAGAATATTCCTTGCATCATAGAGAAAACACATTCATGTACATCATCACTCTTTCCAGCACTTAATGCAGTGGCCTACATCATCTTCACATCGAGGCCCGGAGACGTAGTCTCTCCTAGAAGAACTCTGTTATCAACGTCTTGTGTTTATGTTGCTGATTCTTGTCATATTTCTTCTTCTTTACAACATGCATATATGTTCCTTTATGTTTTTTAAATGCAATTCTAACAACATCACAGAAGTAAAAGATCTTGGTTAAATCCCGGAGTTGAGTCAACTCGGATCAAGTTTCGTATCAGAGCAGTCTTTGCGTGGATGTGAATTGCGAGCATGAACAATGAAACGTGCAACGATGGAGGATGAAAAATTAATGTACGATACCATGCTCAGAATTTCCAAAAAGGTGGAAATAATGTATGAAGCTCTACAAAAAGAGACAGTGGAAAAGTAGTGAGTACAACTTTAGTTGCGAGCCACAAAAGAGGCCCTGGAAGAGCTGAAGCACAACAACTAGAGTTTTCAAGCAGATAACATTGAATTGAAGATGCTTCTACAAGGAGAGAAAGAGGAGAAACAGTTTTTGCTACGACATTTGCAAGCTAAGAACGAGGCCTTGAAAAATCTACAGCGTGACCCATGTGAGGTAAAAATTAGTTCTCCAACTTCATGTATGTTTCTTGATGATGATTTTGTTGCTTTTGAAAATCATACCACAGGAATTGGCTCCAAATTGTTGAAGAAAATGGGGTATGAAGGAAAAGGCTTGGGCATTAATGTCCAAAGCATTATCAACCCCATCAAAGTACATGAATTACCCCATTAGGCAGGACTTGGGTATGTCGGAAAGGAAGTTGGGGAATGTGCCACAACAACCAGCGAACCACCAACAACAGATGATGACAAACCATCATCAGTTCCTTCCAAATTGACAATGAAGGTAAAAGATGTTGATTTTCCTTTAGTTTCATCTTCACATAGTATGATTTTTGTTGGAAATGTGGAGATACCAATTACAGGGAAAAATATGAGGCTCCTTACTAGGATGAAGTACAAAGAAGGAGAAGAACTTGGTATTAATAACCAACGCATAACTTAGCCATTAGAGGTCATGCATAAACCTAGATTTGCAGGATTCGAAAACACCAAAGTAGAATGCTCGAAGGTGTCAGAATCTTCCGATACATCGTCGAAATCATCAAGGAAAGAGAATGATGGGAACACATCACTATCATCCCATTGCAGTGGCCATTGCAGGGAAAGAGTTGAGGCAAGATCTCATCACGATAATGACACCAGAGGCAGCAAGGAAAGATATAACGAGTCTCAATATTTGAATGTTCATTTCAATTACAATCAAGTTGTTAAATATGAATGTAAATCATGGAATCGAAAAACATGTACTTTCTGTGGTTTACATAACCATGTATTTGTCGAGTGTTGGAAGAGAATGGAAACACGAAAAATGATGAGGTGTGAAATACTTTCTCAATAGTAGGCAAAGAAAAAGGTAAAGAAGATCTGGAGAAAGGAGACCTATTGTAGTCATTGTGACAAAAGTGGCAATCAAAGAGCCATGTGTTGGAGGCTCCATCCAAAGCAGCGCCTTAAAGACAAAACGTCGATGCATGAACCAGATGAAACGGTTGTTCAACCAGTGAATGTGCCACAAGGAGGCGACCCATTCAACTTGATAAGTGAGAAATGGTTCTTCTAGGCATGATAGAATGTCATCATCTTATGTTTTTCCAATCATGTGTTGCATTTTAAAATGTAAAAGTGATGATGTGTTTTCTATCACTTGTTAAACAACAATGATGTCTAGCCTTATTTTGTGATGCATTTTAAATTGTGAAAGTGATGTTGTGTTTCCATCACTAGTGTTTGGCCTTATTTTTGTAAATCATGTGTTGCAGTGATGATGTGTTTTCTATCACCTGTTGAAGCAACAATGATATTTTGGCCTTGTTGTCATAGCTAGAGTATTGTTTCCATTTTGATGTAAACTTGACCATTGAGTATGTGTTATAAACTTGTGGCAAGTATGGGATGCTTAGGTCATTATTTGGTCATGTAATTCAAGCATGTAATTTGAAAAACAATATACTACAAGTTTGTAGAGGTTGCAGGTATCGGTTCATCACTTATGGCCCCGAAGGATAAAGGTAAAGGAGGAGGAAGGGTGACATATCGGATATTTGTAAGTGCAGATAGGGTACAAAGAAGTTGCAAATTATTTTTCATGCTTTTGGAGGACCAAAAGCTCTTCAGTGGGGAGGATTGATCTAGGTGGCTCCAGACACATGTAGAAGTCCCAGATGACTCAGAAATGGTCAAAATTAAAATTGGCTAGATTGCTCTCAAACAAACACTAGATTGAAGTGCTCGTCGCCCTGATTCCAACGGTGTGAACTGCACTCAAATCCAAGCTCGTATGAGGGAGAAAGAGCCAGTCAAAGTTTTGGTCAAAGTTGGGCAGTGGCCTAGGTTTAAGTGTCCTACAAATTCACCATCAATAGGCGTAGGAATCTAGCTCCCCAAAATGGGCGAAATTGTTGGATACTTAATTTGCCTAATATCCCCTCTATTAGACAAAATCAAAAATAACTTTTAATAATTAAAAAATCAAAAAATATATATTGAATGAGGTGACGAGCCATGACCCTGCCACCTCCATCCGACCACATATTCAAAATGTCAAGCGCTGACAGACCATAACCCCTGACACACTGCATAACAACTAATAATAAAAATAGTTCGGTGGCCATGACCCCCTCGGCCCTCCTTCCCATGTCATTATAAGAAAAAAAAAATTAAATTAGATGGGCGGGCCACCTCCGGTGGACCCGGCCCACACCCAGACACTTTACCATATACACGTTTGATCTAGTTAACTTACCACCCAAAAATCCGTACCAACTCTTAAATAGGAGTCATCACCAACCTGTCAGGCCAGTCCATCTTCCCAAAAATCCGTACCAACTCTTAAATAGGAGTCATCACCAACCTGTCAGGCCAGTCCATCTTCAATGAGAACAAAAGGAAGAGATAACTGCTTTCACGTTAATTTACTTGCATTATCGCATCAAATGTTGCTTAGTGTATATTGATAAACATTTCAGCTATGAAATGCAAAATTTCTGTAAGGTAAAAACAAAACCAAGAAAGACAGAATAAAGAATAATAACAAACATAAATTTTGTTGAGTATACAAATTGCACTCGTAGCTCATTCCTTTATATTGAAAACACAAAGTTTTGCAACGTAAATAAAGAAGTAGGCTAGAGAAAAAAAGTAATATGCTTATTAGCGCGGACAGATAGAATATCTTATGAAAGATTACGAAGGTTGTTTTTTTAACAGTGACTTTTGGAAAACAATTTTAATATTTCATATAAGTTTCTTTTTTATGCGGTGGAAGAAGAAATACAATTTTCAAAAAATTTAAGACTAATTATCAAAATTGAAATTAAAATAAATTATAATATTTATATTATTTTTTATAAATTATATATTTTAAAAATGGAATGCATATATATTTATGTGAATAAGTTTGGTTATTTTTTCAGAATTTCAATTTAATTTAATTATCAACTATTATGAGATATAATATGGATTAATATTATATAATATTTTAAAATATTCATAGTAGCATACACAAATCAATCAATGATTGAGATTTTTTGCAAAATAGTTATACATTTTTATCTTTTTAATTAAATTGATTAATTAAAAAAATGTTATATGAACAATTGTCATATAAAAGTGAGTTATAGTTTTCCAGAGATGTGGTATTGATAAATTATTTGCATTGGCTCATGGTATAACCTGATTTACATTTACAAATTAAGTAAACTAAAAATTTGACTAATTAAGAAAATTCATATAAACTGGTGCCATATAAAGTGAGTTATGATTTTTTTGCCATGTGGTAAAAATCTCCATAGTAAAATCAGAGTAAATCTCCATAGTTAAATATCTTATTTATGTATTTATGTTTAATTTATATATTAATTTTTTTCTAATTAATAAGAATATGAAATAAGATTATAATTTAGTTAGTTTTTACAAATTTATTAATTTTAGTAATGTATTTTAATACTTATTATGGAATGATGAACATAAATTATCAACCATTTAATTTATATAATTATTTTAGATATTTTAATTTTCAATTTTTATAATTAAAATTATACAACTTTTTAAAAATAAATCCATAATTTAAATTTTCAATTAAAAAACAACCTAATTATCCTAATTACTTAATAAGATTACAATATATCGTTGTGCAATAAAATTTAAATGGAAACTTGACATTATAGTTCATGTTTTTTGCTAAAAAATAATTCGAATATCTAATAATTACAAATTTATAATACACTAGCTTAACTAACTATTTTTTCGTATCTTTTTTGTTTTAGAAAAAATTGGAAAATATTTGCATCATCCTTCTCAACGCTATAAATCTATAGTGATTTTAATTAATATTATTTACAACTTCAGCTTTCTTATATTAATAATACTTTTTAAAAAATCCTATGTTTATTTATTATATTATATATAAATGTTATTAGAAAGTATTAAGTTTTTATATGATTTTAAATTAAATTTAAATATGAAGTTTTGAAATATGATAATTATTAATATGAATTATCATCAAGATAATCTTTTTCTTTTTAGTAATATGCGTATTATGAATTCTTTTCTTGACATAATGGTCTATCATTTTATTAATAAAATCAACATTGCAATAAAATAAATGGAATTCAGTGAATTTATTTATTTTATTATTTTCTAATTGAGCTTGTCTATAACTTTATTAATAAAATCAAAATTGCAATAGAATAAATTGAATTAAGTTAATTTATTTATTTTATTATTTTCTAATTGAGCTGACGTTGTATTGTTTTTTTTTCAAAGTGGTTACAAATACTAATTGGCTGCTACATACATGGGAAATCCAGGTAGATCAACCCGAAGGGATCTACCCGTTGGCCAAACAAGCAAGGCCTAACCAGAAGGGTGCCGAGGAGATTTAACCTCGTGACCTCATGATAGGCGAGGCACTTAGCAACAATAACTTAACCAACTGAACTATCTCTTAGGGATCGATACTATGTTGTTGTTGTTGTTGTTGTTATTTAATTGTAAAACTAACACCTCATTGATCTAATGCTCCACTACAACATCTCTCTCATACTCTCAATTTGGAAAGTGTGTGTGCGCGCGTGCGCACACACACACACACACACACACAATATATATATATATATATATATATATATATATATATATATATATATATATATATATATATATATATATAGTATATATATAATATATATATATATAATATATTATTTATATATATATATATATATATTTCAACTGTGGTTCGCGGTAATTGGGTGGCCACTACATCCACAGATAATAATCTGCGCAGATCCACCCAAAAAATAGTTTGGGTTTGAAACATGCTATGGTATACAAAAATTAGGAATATTATTACCTATACAATTCAGAATTATCTACTCGTCCATAAGTATAAGGTTTCCAGTAACTTGTTAACAAACAAAAAAATTATAGTTCATTGGGTGCCAAGCCACAACCTTGAGATTTTGAACCATGTTGATATTAGAGCATGAAACACATTAATGTCAAGGCTTGAAGGAGTGGGGGGACAAGCCTCCTCGAGCCATACACCAGCAAGGATTATAGGAAGATAGCTATGGTTTTCAAGGTTTGGATCTTAGAGTGTAGTGCCACATCCTTGCTTGATTTGATATAGACATTTCCTTAGTTTTTGTTTTACTTCTAAGACAAATATTCTGACATACATCTTGTTCTTTAAGGACATCAGACATCTATGATCTCATTATTATTTCTTGTTATTATGACTCATGATGTGCTTACTTTGATTTCCAATCTAAGTAATATTGAGCATTATGATAGTACTTGATATTGATGATTTTGATGTTGCTTATGATACATATATTGTGATGATTGATCTTTATGATTATATATTATTGATAATTGTCTAAGTGTAGTGGGAGACCAAAGTGGCACATATGCATGTGAGGGGACAATGATCTTGGTTTGGTTATTCGGTACAATTGATGTGGTTGCAAGTGAAAATTATATGCTTTCTGAATTACTCATATATGGTTAATGAAATTGTATGGAGTAGATTGAATTTTTCATGTATGGGTGGGTGCCAATATCGCTAACCCCACCCACTAGCACTCTAGTTGTGCATTGGGTTGGAAGGACAGGAACCATCACCTTGAAGTTGCATGATGTCATGAAGGTTGGACAATGAATTTGGTTACACATCAGCATCATCGAGGGGCACACATAAAAAGGGACACCTTTATTCACCATTAGTCTAACTATAAGGGAAAACCCTATAACCAATTGTTTTTTACATTGTCATGCCTGAGTTCCCCTCAATTAGACACATATACTTGAAAGGAAAGTGTTTTGGTACCTTTGAAACATCATGAGCAAGTTATTGAACCCTAACATAAATATTATAAACCATAAAATAAACATGGTTGACCATGGTTGATTTCCATATAGAGACAATCCTTATCACAATGCAACGTTGGACCATGGTTAACCATGGTTGACCATTATTGATTTTCATATCAAGACAATCTTTGTCAGAACGTGATGTTGGACCCTAGTTGACCATGGCTGATTTCCATATCCATATGGTTTGACCATGGTTGAAAATGGTTGGCTATGATTGACCATGGTTTACCATGATTAATATTATTAACCCAATGGATTAATATTATAAACCCAAGGGATTAATACTAAACACCAAAGGATTATGAACCTAAGGGAATAATATTAAACCCAAGGGACTAATATTATAAACCCAACATATATAAACTCTAAGATAGATATTATAAACACTAAAATAAACATGGTTAACCATGGTTGATTTTCATATTGAAACAATCCTTATCACAATGCCATGTTGGACCATGCTTGACCATGGTTGATTTTCATATCGAGACAATATTTCTCACAATATGACATTGGACCATGGTTGATCATGGTTTATGTTCATATCGATACAATCTTTGTCACAATGTGATGTTTGACCATGATTGACCATGTTTGATTCTATAAAACATGGTTAACCATGATAAACCATGGCTGACCGTGGTTAACCATGATTGTCCATCATTGTCCATGATTTTTATATGGATACAATTTTCGTCACAATGCAACATCAAACCATGATTTACCATGGTTGACCATGCTTGGTTATGGTTGACCATGGTTTACCATGATTGATATTATAAACCCTAGTTAATAGTAAACCCAAGGGATTGATATTATGAACCCAAGGGAAAAATAAACAGAAGGGATTAATATGAAAATCCCAAGGGATTATAAACCCAAGGGACTAATATTATAAACCCAACAATGGTAAACCCTAATATAAATATTACAAACACTAAAATAAACATGGTTTATTTCCATGGTGAGACCATCCTTGTCACAATGTGACATTCAATCGTGGTTGACCATGGTTGTCTATGATTCACAATGGTTGACCATGATTGATATTATAAACATAAGGAAATAATAAACCCAAGGGAATGATATTATAAACCCAAAGGAATAATAAACCCAAGTGATTAATATTAAAACCCTGAGGTATTATGAACCCAAGGGAATAATATTAAACCCAAGGGACTACTATTATTAGCCAAGGTATAAATACCCAAAGATAAATATTATAAATACTAAAATAAACATTGTTGGGCATGATTAGTTTTCATATTGAGACAATCCTTGTCACCCTGCGACATTGGACCATGGTTTACCGTGGTTGAACATGGTTGATTATGGTTGACCATTGTTGAATAATACTAAACCCTAGGTATGAACCATTAGATCAACAAACCCAAGGGATTGATATTATAAACCCAAGGGAATAATAAATGTAAGGGATAAAAATTATAAACGCAAGGTATATAAACCATAACATGACTATTATAAACCCTAAAATAAACATGGTTGACCATGGTTGATATCCATATTAGATTAATCTGTTGTGATATTGACATTATCATAAATAGTTGGACTAATATTTAACCCTTAATATTGGGGGTTTTATAAAACCAAGGGATTATTAATATTATAAATACATGAGATCAATAAACCCAAGGAATTATTAATATTACAAACCCAAGGCATTAATGTTATAAAAACAAATGATTAATAAACCCAAGCAATCAATAAGCCCAAGGAATCAATAAACCTAACAAAATAATATTAAAAACCCAAATGATTAATAAACCTTATGAATTAATATTTAAAACTCATGGGGATTAATAAACCCAAGGTATGAAATCATAAACCAAAGGAATTATTAATATTATAAACTTAAAGAATGGAAAAACCTAAGCATTTACTATTATAAGCCTAAGGGATCAATATTAAAAACAGAAGGGACTAATAAAGCCTAGGAATTAATATTTTAAACCCAAAGAATTGATAAACCCTCATGACTATGAATATTATAAACCCAACGGATCAATAAACCCTGTGGATTGTTAAATTATAAACCCAACAGGTTAATAAACTGAAGAGATAAACGTTGTAAACCTAAGGGATTAATATTAAACCTTAGGACTATTATTTAACCCTTAATATTGGGGATTAATAAACCCAAGGGATTAAATGATATTAATATTATAAACTTACAAAAAGAAAAAACCCAAGCATTTGATATTATAAACCCAAGGAAATAGTAAACCCGAGGGAAATAGTAAACCCAACCGATTAATATTATAAATACGAAGGATTAATAAATCCAAACAATTAATAAACCTAAGGAATCAATAAATCCAAAAAACTAATATAAAAAAACCCAAGAGATTAATAAACCCTAAGAGTTAATATTTTAAACTCAAGGAATTAATAAACCCAAGGGATTATTAATATTATAAACCCAAAGAACTAATAAACCCAACAGTTTAATATTATAACCTAGGCAATTAGTGAACCCAAGGGATAAAAATTAAAAACCTAAGGGATCAAGAAGCCCAAGGGATCAATATTAAAAACACAAGAGATTAATAAAGCATGAGAATTAATATTCTAAACACAAAGGATTGATAAAATCGCATGATTATTAATATTATAAATCCAAGCGATCAATAAACCTTAGAGATTGTTAGTATTATAAACCCAAAGAATAAATAAACTAACGGGATAAACATTATAAACCTAAGGGATTAATATTAAACCCTAGGACTATTATTTAACCCTTAATATTAGATTCTAATATAACCAACCACTTATTAATATTAAAAACCCAAGGGATTAATATTACCAACCCAAATAATTAGAAAACAATGGATTAATATTAAACCTTAGGACTAATATTTAACCCTTAATATTGGCATTTTATTAAACCAACAGATTATTAATATTATAAATACAAGAGATCAATAAACCCAATGCATTATTAATATTATAAACCCTAGGCATTAATATTATAAAAATAAAATATTAATAAGATCAAGGAATCAATAAACCCAACAAACTAATATTTAAAAATCAAACCATTAATAAACCTTAGGAAATAAAATTTTAAACTCAAGGGATTAATAACCCCAAGGGAGTAAATGATAAACCAAAGGAATTATTAATATTATAAACTTAAAGAACAAATAAACCCAAGCGTTTAATACTATAAACCCAAAGAATTAGTAAACGTAAGGGGAAAATATTATAAACCCAAGGCATCAAAAAACACAAGGGATCAATATTAAAACAAAAGGGATTAATAAAACTTAGGAATTAATATTTTAAACCCAAATGATCGATAAACCACATGACTATGAATATTATAAACCCGAGGGATCAATAAACCCTAGGGATTGTTAATATTATAAATACAATAAGTTAATAAGCCGAAGGGATAGACATTATAAACCTAAGGGATTAATGTATAGAGAAATTTTCGGAAGAAATCACATTGAGTATTTTGGTCAACTCATTTCGAAGCAACGAGTGTGGTTCATCTTTAGGACACGATGAAGAAACTAATCTAGGAAGAAGGTTAAATAGGGAGACAGGTCAACCTAACAGATAGAAGATAACAACGATATTTGACTGGGGAGGGACAGGGGGATGTTTAATAATATTTAGATAAATTTATAAGTTTATTTTATTAAAAATATGTATATTATATAACGACTATATCTATTGATGATATTAATTAATGAATATATTAGAATAACTAACAAATTTTTATTGAAAATATATTCAATTAAATTGTAATATATTAATAAACTATATATTCAAATTAATATTGATATATATATGGTTATTTAAATCAATATAGATAACATTAATAATTTGTTTAATCTCAATAAAAAGAATTTAACTATTAAAAATGATATGTATATGAAAAATAGTTATCTTCTAGCTGTTAGGTTGACTTGTCTCCCTATTTAACCTTTGTCCTAGATCATTTTCTTCATCGCGTCCTGAAGATGAACCACACTCATTGTTCGAAACGTGTCGACCAAAATAATCAATGTTATTTCTTCCGAAAAATTCTCTATACATTATGATATGGATCACAGAAGCTTGAATTCGAATATCACTACTAATGGATTAGTATTAAACCTTACGGCTAATATTTAACCCTTAATATTGGGGTTTAATAAACCCAAGGGATTAATATTACCAACCTAAAGAATTATAAAACTCAAGGGATTAACGGTATAAACCCAACATATTAATATTATAAATAGAAAGGATTAAGAAACCCAAACAATTAATAAACTCGAGGAATCAGTAAACCCAACAAACTAATATGAAAAACCCCAGGGATTAAAAAAACCTTAAGAATTAATGTTTTAAACACGAGATATCGATAAACCCAAGGGATTATTAATATTATAAGCCCAAGTAACTAATCAACCCAAGGGTTTAATATTATAAACCCAAGGAATTAGTCAACCCAAGGGATAAATATTAAAAACAAAATAGATTAATAAAGTCTAGGAATTAATATTATAAACACAAAGGATTTATAAACTCACATGATTATTGATATTATAAACCAAGTGATCAATAAACCTTAGGGATTGTTAAGATTATAAACCCAACGAATTAATAAACTAAAGGGATAAACATTATAAACCTAACGAATTAATATTAAACCCTAGCACTAATATTGAACCCTTAATATTAGGGTCTAATAAACCCAAAAGATTATTAATATAAAACACCCAAGGGATTAATATTACCAACCCAAAGAATTAGAAAACAAGGGAATAATGTTACCTAGGAAAAATATTTAACCCTTAATATTGGGTTTAATAAACCCAAGGGATTATTATTATTATAAACCCAAAGGATTATTAATATTATAAATACAAGGCATGAATAAACTCAATGCATTATTAATATTAGAAACCCTAGGAACTAATATTATAGAAACAAATGATTAATAAACTCATGAAATAAATAAACCCAAGCAATCAATAAATCCAACAAACTACTATTAAAAACCCAAATGATTACTAAACCCTAGCAATTAATATTTTAAAGTCAAGGGATTAATAGACCCGAGGGACAAAATGATAAACCAAAGGAATTATTAATATTATAAACTCAAAGAACAAATAAAACCAAGCGTTTAACATTATAAACCCAAGGAATTAGCAAACCCATGAGAAAAATATTATAAACCTAAGGGATCAAAAAAATGCAAGGAATCAATATTAAAAACGAAAGGGATTAATAAATGCTAGGAATTAACATTTTAAACCCAAAGGATTGATATTTTAACCCCAATGGATAATATTATAAACCCAAGTTGTCTAAACCCTAAGATAAATATTATAAATCAGAAAATAAACATCAATGAACATACTTACCATCCTTGATCTTCATATTGAGACAATCATTGTTACAATGTGGCATTGGACCATGGTTGATCATGGTTTGTCATGGTTGATTATGGTTTCCATTTGAAGACAATCTTAGTTATAATGCAACATTTATTAAGGCTCACGATGGTTGGTTTTGAAAATGAGAGAATATATGTCATATTAAATATTTAAAACCCCCTAAGCCCTAAATCCATGGCATCACTATTATAAACATAAATAATGCAATATTACAAAACAATAATAATAAACATAAACCACAATCAATATAAGAACCACATTTTAAACCATTAAGGCATCAATACAAAAAATCAATATGAATACATTAATAATAATACACTATAAACCATTAAAATATGATGCAACATCAACACATTAATAATAACACATTTATATCACTACATTATAAACAATTAATAAATTTTAAAGCATAAATATATTAATATCAATACATGAATATATTAGTAGTATAAATCTCAAGAATATTGATATAAACATCAAGAACATGAAGGCCCAACAATAATATTATGAACCTCAATAATATTTTCATTTATGAAGGACATGAACAAAGTGAAGGGACCCATACAAAAAACCAAAAAAAAATACAAATGCAAGAGAAAAAAAAAACAGTAACACCGTCATTGGAGAAAAGAAACCAAAATGCAAAACATTGAGCAATATGTATTTTGAGAGAACATAAAGTCGGAGTAGGAAAGGAAAAAACGCATCTAAATTGCACACATTGTATTTAAAGAAGAACAACATGATAGGAAATTTTAAGACCAGAGATATACAGTTTTCTACATAACAAGAACAATGAGAAAAAATTCAATTTCACCAACATTGCAACCAGAGAAATAACATTGAAATTAACATATATTTTTTGTTTTCTTTACATCAAAAAATTCCACTACAAAAGTAAACGTGAAACACTCCATCAAAAGTCATCCATGGAATAGCCTCTTACAAAACATAACCAGACCGATGACAAAAGCAACACCAATTCAAATCAACAGGATAATGATCATGATACTTAAAGCTTTCCAACAAATCCCTTCTTGTTCTCCTCGTGGACTCCCTCTAGTGCACATGTAATAATTATTTTACATTTGTTTTTGTTTCATATAACATGCGAAGATGCTCATCAATAAACACAGGATGGAACCTGTTATAGCCTAAATCTACCTCAGGCTAAGAAAGCCAGGTCTAGGGTAACATCAAACCACGCTTAACCTGGTAGCTAGCCCTACCACGTCGGGAGAGGGCTCTCTCCTTCTCAATCTCAAAGAAAATATGGCAAACAAGGCTTGAGATGACTGATATAAATACTAATTTTAGGCTAGGTATATGCTCATAGGATTTTGATTGATATTAATGGTTGGTCGCTGGATCAGATGAGGAAGGTAGCTTTGGATCCGAGAAATCAACTTAGATTTGAGGAGGTTTCTGTGGGGCGAGGTAGGTAAGTGTTTTATCACTTTGAAATGAATGTAATGGTGAGTCTAAAGACTAGCGAGGAGTTGGAGAGGGCATGTAAATGTCATGAGTCCTCTTCAAACAGCAGAAAACATTTAAAACTAAATAAACCCCAAGGCAGAGCACTGGAACACCAATGGATTCCTCCTTTTAAACTTGATTCATTTAGTTATGCAGAAAGAGAGGGATGATGACACATATAAAAATAAGATAAACTGAATAACAGAGAAGAAAAAAATGCTAATTCACATTACCACAAGAATCCCACAAAATGCTCCAAAACTCTGGTTCATTTCCTTGTCAAACTACAGAAGTGATATACAATAGTGCTCAATGCATCCACAAGAGTCCAACCTTTTCAAATGAGTAAGAAAGTACATGATATAGGCATCAAATAACCTATGCTAGCCATGAGGGGTCGAATCCATGAGTCAAGGAGCTGTTTCAACAACATCTAAACTAGGAACTAGAAAATAGGTAGTGGAACACCTTGCCTCTAAAACTATGGAAACCAATTCATTCAACCTCAAACTACCTCTAATTGATGTATCTACTCGCTCAAGTCATTTCTCATCATATTTAAATCATATTACATAATACTACATCATTAATTTACCAAATAGAAAATAAAAATTCAATTGATAGTCAAACTAGGTGAAATTCTGAGTTTTTAGGAAAAATTGGCAAAAATTTGCCTGATGCGCACTGCCCTGACCCTGATGTGCAGTGCCACTTCAAGGCTACTTTTAGAGGCCTTCCACTTCACCAAATCAGGCCCAAGATAGCTTTTGGGAAAGCTCTGCCTATCTGTTTTCTAGAACACTTTGAATTTTCCAATTTGGATTTGATTTGACCCTTCAAAAATAATTTCTCCCAAGACTGGTTCCTATGGGTCCAAAAAGTGGTAGAGAGGGCATTTTTTAGTTGTTTTTTACCCTTTAGGTGACCCAGATCTCCTCCAAATATTATGAAATTTTTTGGGTTTCATTTTTTTTCTATGAGGAATCCAACAACGCAAGCCATTTTGCAAAATACTGAGCCAAGTCAATGCACAACGCTGGTGGCACTACGCATCAGCGGAAAATTCCTGTGTTTTACATTTTAAAAATTGTGAAATGACAAAATTTTCTCAAACTTTCTCCAAATTTGGCACAAGGGTCCCTTATTGATTGCTTTGTTGGGCTAAAGTGACATCAGCCAAAATGTTGAGGTTTTCATCCTTCTTTTTTCCTTTTTTTTTCCATTTTTCCCTTACATCCGCAATTCTTGTGGTCTCTGCAAAGATAGTGGGTGAAGGAGTGAAGTAGATCCCAACAAGATGTACCATATTGTTCTCCATGTTTATGAAAAATTGTGTTGCTAACTCGTGATGGTATTTAACCCTCTCAACCATCTCACAAAACTCAAAGAAAGATTGATATTTGAAACAAGTAGTAGCAAGGGGGCAAGCAAGGAGTTCAGTCATGCTAATAGGTTCCTCTCTAATTATTTTTCCACCCTTGTGAGGTCTCCTAGGTTGTACATTTATTTCCTTTGAGCTGTCACTTAGTGTTTCTTCTTCATAGCTTGACTCACTGTTTCTTGCCATGGTTCTTTATGCTTGTCTTAGGGAAGTGATGTGATGATAATATGGTGGAAAATGGTAATGAGGGAGGACAAGGGAGATGAGTATGAAGAGATTTTAATAATGGGAAATGGAGTTGGGGAATGAAGGGATAGGTTTTGGGAAACTAGGGTTTTGTGAGGGATTTAGGGTTTGATGAAGGGAATGAGTTGTCTTAGGGGAGTGGGATATGGAAAATGGGATTAATGGATTGATTTAGGAAAACGTAAGATAGAAAACAGAAAGATCATGTTGGTTGTAGTTATGGAGTGAAAGTTGTAGAATGAAATGGAAAATAATGAACTCAATCTAGGGTTTGATTTTCAAAATGAAAAACGCATGAAGAACACATCCAGAGGATCAAATTCAACACAAATCCAATGAGGACTTACTTGTAGAAGAGAAATGCAGTGTTTTTGAGGGTTATTGAGTGATTTGGAATGTTTTGGCAACTTTTGGACTGATGTGAAGCGCACTAGGCCCAATGCGCAATGCCTCTCTCATGCACAATGCCAGTGTAAATTAACATAGGAGAAAACTGCCTGATGCGTACCACTCCTCTGATGCATAGCTCCAACCTCCTGATGCGCAGTGCCTCCCTGATGTGCAGTGCCTTTTTGCAGACAACTTTTGAAGGTTGTCCAAATTGGGTGCAGGATAGCTCATTGGAAAGCTTATTGAGTCAGGCCCAATGCACAGTACCTCTCTGATGCATAGTTCTAGTGTAAATTAACGCAAGAGAAAACTGCTTGATGCACATCACTCCTCTGATGTGCAGCACCAACCTGCTTATGTCCAGTGCCTCCCTCATGCATAACTCCTTTTTACTGAAAACTTTTGAACACCTTCCTGGTGTCCAAATTGGGTGAAGGATAGTGCGTTGGAAATATTATTGAGACTACTTTCCAAAACATCTTAAATTTCTCAATTTGGAGTTCATTTTCCCTGTCAAAAGTCAAATCTTCCAAGACTGGTCAAAATGTGTAAAATGAGGTTGCCTAAATGCAGAGTGTTGTTGCAGTCAACTTTTGAAGGTCTTCCTAAACTCCAAATTGAGCTCATGATAGCGCATTGGAAAGATCTCTTTGTCTAGATATCATTTAAATAATCAAGAAATTCATTTGGACATCCAAAATAGGTGAAATATTGATTTTCCCAAGGTCACTCTAGAAGCGCGTCAATCCTCCTGAGGCCAATGATGTTTTTGACATTTCTCCCAAACCATGAAACCTGTGTAAAAAATGAAAGAGGTTTTTCTTCTTGGGTAAATGATGGACAAAAAAATCTCTCACTTTTGTCAAATTCATCTTTTCTTGATTAGAAACATAGTTTGAAGAAAACCTATCCTGATGTGTGGAATAGGGGATTTGTGGAAATGAAAGGAAATGAAGGGGATAAGGGGCTTCTAAATTCTTGAGAAAACTTTAGGAAGTAGAAAGGGATGTTAAGAATCAGGGGAAAGTCGAATTTCAAATATTGAGTGAGGGGAAGGGGTCCAAAAGGTCAAAACACAGGCCTAGCCTAGCAAATTATCAAATTGTAGCAATAAGCTAGGGTTTGTGGGAAAATGATGAATTTGAGGGATATCAGTGATGGGAATTGTTTAAGAAGGTATATTAGGGATAGGGGAAGGTGTATGAACATCAGGACACAAGTTTTTTTGATCATTTTGCCATCTAAGAAAAATTACCTTCAAAACCCTGGGAGAGGGAAATGGGCCTTACCCAAGTACAACTGAAGCATGAACAAGGTGTAAAATGACCCATTGGAACCTGAAATGATGATGAAAAATCTTTGAATGATGGTACACACAGCTGAATTGTGACATGGACTAAAATTTGGACAATCCTGAAAGAAGTGAAAACAAATCCTAAACCTAATACCTAAAGACCAAATTTTACTTGAAGACTCACTGAAATGACAAAATTTGACCTTGACACCCTAAGACCACTTTGTAAAAACATGTTTGATCACTGGCAGAAGGCTTCAAAGACTAACACTAACATTGGCTTCGATGGGGATGGTAGCTTCTTTGAGGTGCCAAGAACGTCGTAGACCAAGTAGCCTTATCCATTGGGCAAGGAGTCAAAAACACAAACTGAAATGGATGACTGAAAAATGACAACTTGATGACACAAACTAACTTGAAACTGATTCAATACTAAAACACAACTGACAAACTAGAAAATATGCTCATAATGGAGCTTATTCAATAAAACCTACTCTAACTATTCGATTCATTGCCTAATCATGTGAAATGAAACAACCAATGCAGCCAAGTAAGCATTTTGGCTGTTGTTTGCATTCTCCACAAGTGCTTTCTTATGAAAAACAAGAGAGAACTACTGAAAGGAAACTCCCATGAAAACCTGTAAACAGATCTGTTGAATAATATGGATTCTCTATCTGACTCCAAAAACACTACATAAGGATCCTGAAATTCATGCACACTGGGAATTAGCTCATACAATGGATTACTTTTCTTCTCCTCGTACCATGAATGCAAACTTTCATCTAAGCACTATGACGAGACTCCTGTTGAAACTGACAAAGAAACCGACTACTGGATCAAGTTTGTATCAATATTTATTTCAATCTCACAGTTAGCTAGTGGAGAAGGACTTTGACTGCAGACATCATCCAACACATCAGCTATTAGATCGTGAAAAACTTGAAAACACTGTTGCAACCCATTTTCTATTGGTTCTAATAAGATTGCATGGTTTTCTATAAGCTCCTCATTTGAATATATACTATGTGAATGACCCTTCAAAAACTGAAATGATTCAAAACAAAATGGTACGAAATCATATGGTCCAGCTTCCAAATCTTCATTTGCAACTTGACAACCAATGGCATTCAGGGACTGAAAATCTAGATATGAGAAGTCTTGCACAAGGATTTCATTTCCCTCAAAGTGGTCTAGATAAAGAATCATCGACCATTGATTTCTGATTGCATGAAAGTTGTTTCTGATGAACTGAAATGAAGAAAAAAAAGAAGGCAAAGATCCTTCACTTCAAAATTTGCTGCACTTTCCTCGTCATTTCCATAGCTGATATGTAATGGCTGATCACTGTACTCGAACCATGGAGAGTGAACTTCCTCCTCCCACAAACTAGCTGTTGGTTTGTCTACAAGATTAGCTTCTGTTTGGACAACATAATCATCATCATACTAATCAAACTTAGGGAATTCATTAGTATAAAACACATCATCAAGCATACATGTCATATCAACAGATCTCTCTTCTCCAAGATGATCTATAAAACAATCATTATCAGGTCTATGACAACTAGGATAATAAAGAAAATATTTTGGATTAGCCACTTGTTCCTCTTCAATCAATGAGCCATGGTCTTGAACATCATACTCTTTCCTTGTGGTGATCTTTTGCATCATTTCTTCCACTGCACTTACCAAAATGTCAAGCTTTATCTCTAAAGATGTCGATTCCTTTGGATCTATGTTCTTCCTCTCTTCTTTATTCAACTTTGATGTTCTGATCAGTAAACTAGCCTCTACATCTACTGCACTATTTTGCATCTATTCAAGTGTTGCAAGATTCCTTTCCCTCAGCTGAAACTCCATTTCCGAATCAAAGGCACCCAGGTAGTGCAAGAGAGAAAATCCAGGAGGAGGCCTTATATTAACCGACATCGAAAAGTAGACTTGGTTAAACCTGGTAGAAAATTGTTGTATTGTCTCCCCTGGCAATCTTTTCAGCTGGTTATACTCTTCTATAATCAAGAAAGGGTTATGTCTAACCACCCACCTGTTGAGGAAAACTTTGAGAAACTGCTGGAAATCTGAAATGCTCGCATCGGGCAGGGTTTTAAACCAACTCTTGACTTTTCCTTGCAAAGAAAGAGAAAAAATCCTAATACTAATCTCTTCTTCATCAACTTCAAAAAGATCAAGAAAAGGCTCAAAATTCAATACATGTCTCTCAACAATGATGTTGTCACATTTATCGTCAAACTTGGTAGATATAGGTAATGATTTTTAGGGAAAGCATGGAGTATAGGACGTAAATTCAAAGGCTTATTTCTATCTGGAAGTTTACAAGGTATAGGGGTATGTATAGAAGGTATAGAATTAGTCTTGATCTCTTGAGGCTCATTAGTTTGAAGACGGTCATCACAAGCTTCAGAAAAAGGGTCTTAATCAAGCTCAAAGGCATGCAAATCTTTGGTATTCACAATCTTCAAAGGGAAGGAATCAAATGTAGGCTGAGGATCTTTTCTCAAATACAATATACTTTGCAAAGCCTTCTTGATATTCTCGGGAAAAGAGAACAAATAATTTATAACAAAGAACATAATGTCTTGGATGAAATTCCAACTTGAATACCTGAGCTTTTCATATTGTCCTTTCATGTTTCTACTAGTCAAGTTCATCCTCCAGTGGAGTCTGTGGATCTAATCTCGAAACTGATTTGGAATCGCAAAGTGAATGATTTCAGCCTTCCGGTGTCTGATTGTTGTCCACCATCAACAATCAGATATAACCTTGATACATTTTGTCGAGGAACATAAAACTACATTCCCCAATACAGTCTCCACTACATTAGTGCCTAAATCTACCTCAAGCTGAGAAAGGTAGGTCTAAGGTAACATCAAACCATGCTTAACCTGGTATGTAGCCCTACCAGGTTGGGGGAGGGCTCTCTCCTTGTCAATATCAAAGAAAATATGTCAAAAAAGGCTTGAGATGACTGATATAAACACTAATTTTAGGCTAGGTATATGCTCAGAGGATTTTGATTGATTTTAGTGGTTGGTTGTTGGATCAGATGAGGAAGGTAGCTTTGGGTCTAGGAAATCAACTCAAATTTGTAGAGGTTTTTGTGGGGCCAGGTAGGCAAGTGTTTTAGCACTTTGAAATGAATGTAATGGTGAGTCTAAAGACTGGTGACAAGTTGGAGAGGACATGCAAATGTCATGAGTCCTCTTTAAATAGTAGAAAACATTTAAAACTAAAGAAACCCCAACGCAGAGCACTGAAGCACCAATGGGTTCCTCCTTTTAAACTTGATTCATTTAGTTATGCAGAAAGAGAGAGATGATGGCACATATAAACATAAGATAAATTGAATAACAGAGAAGAAAACAATGCTAATTCACATTACCATAAGAATCCCACAAAATACTGCAAAACTCTAGTTCATTTCCTTATCAAACTACAGAAGTGATATATAATAGTGCTCAATGCATCCACAAGAGTCCAACATTTTCAAATGAGTAAGAAAGTACATGGTATACGCATCAAAACACCTATTCTAGCCATCAAGGGTCGAATCCATGATTCAAGGAGTTGTTTCAACAACATCTAAACTAGGAACTAGAAAATAGGCAGTGGAACAACTTGCCTCTAAAACTATGGAAACTGATTCATTCAACCTCAAACTACCTCTAACTAATGTATCTACCTACTCAAGTCATTTTTAATCATATTTACATCCTATTACATCATGTTACACCATTAAGTTACTAAGGAGAAAATAAAAAGTCAACTGACAGTCAAACTAGGTGAAATTCTGAGTTTTTAGGCAAAAATGTCAAACATTTGCCTAATGCGCAGTGCCCTAAGCCTGATGCATAGCACCACTTCAAGGCTACATTTTGACGCCTTCAACTTCACCAAATCATGCCCAAGATAGCTTGCTGGAAAGATCTGCCTGTCTAATTTCTAGAACACTTTGAACTTTCTGATTTGGAGTTTATTTGAACATTCAAAATTCATTTCTTGCAAGATTGGTTCCTGTGGGTCCAAAAAGAGGCAGAGAGGGCATTTTTTAGGTGTTTGTTTTCCCTTTAGGTGACCCAGATCTCCTCCAAATCTTATGAAACTTTCTGGGTTTCATTGTTTCTCCATGAGGAATCCAAAAATGCAAGCCATTTTGAAAAACGCTGAGCCAACTCATTGCGTAGCGCCGGTGGCGCTGCACATCAGCGGAAAATTCCTGTGTTTTACATTTTAAAAATTGTGAAATGACAAAATTTTCTCAAATTTTCTCCAAATTTGGCACAAGGGTTCCTCATTCATTGTTTTACATTTTAAAATTTTGAGCTTTTCATCCTTCTTTTTTCCTTTTGTTCCATTTTTCCCCTACATCCAGAATTCTTGTGGTCTTTGTAATGATAGTGGGTGAAAGAGTGAATTTTTCCCACCAAGATGTACCATATTGTTCTCCATGTTTATGACAAATTCCATTGCTAACTCATGATGGTATTTAACCCTCTCAACCATCTCACAAAACTCATAGCACGATTGATATCTGAAACAAGTAGTAGCAAGGGGGCAAGCAAGGAGTTCAGTCATACTAATAGGTTCCTCTCTAATTATTTTTCCACCCTTGTGAGGTCTTCGAGGCTGTACATTTATTTCTTTTGAGCTGTCACTTAGTGTTTCTTCTTCATAGCTTGACTCACTGTTTCTTGCCATGGTGCTTGGTGCTTGTCTTAGGGAAGTGATGTGATGATAATATGGTGGAAAATGGTAATGATGGAGGACAAGAGAGATGAGTATGAAGAGATTTTACTAATGGGAAATGGAGTTTGGGAAATGAAGGGATAGATTTTGGGAAACTAGGGTTTTGTGAGGGATTTTAGGGTTTGATGAAGGGAATGAGTTGTCTTAGGGGAGTGGAATATGGAAAATGGGATTAATGGATTGATTTAGGGTAATGTAAGATAAAAAAGGGAAAAATGATGTTGTTTGTAGTTATGGAGAGAAAGTTGTACAATGAAATGGAAAATAATGAAGACAAGCTAGGGTTTGCTTTTCAAAATGAAAAACTCATGAAGAACACAGGCAGAAGATCAAATTCAACTCAAATGCAATGAGAACTTACTTGTACAAGAGAAATGTGGTGTTTCTTAGGGTTATTGAGTGATTTGGAGTGTTTTGGAAACTTCTGGATTGATGTGCAGCACACTAGGCCCAATCGCAGTGCCTCTATGATGTGTAGCGCCAGTGTAAATTAACATAGGAGAAAACTACCTGATGCGCAGCACCTCCGTGATGCACAACACCTTTTTGCAGATAACTTTTGAAGGCCTTACCGGTGTGCAAATTGGGTGAAGGATAGCTTGTTGGAAAGCTTATTGAGTTAGGCCAAATGCACAGTGCCTCTCTGATGTGCAGCACCAGTGTAAATTAACACAGGAGAAAACTGCCTGATGCGCAGTGCTCCACTAATGTGCAACACCTCCCTGATGCGCAGCGCCTTTTTGCAGAAAACTTTTGAAGGCCTTCCAGGTGTCCAAATTGGGTACAGGATAGCTTGTTGGAAATATTATTGAGTTTTATTTCCAAAAAATCTTGAATTTCTCAATTTGGAGTTCATTTTCTTTATCAAATATCAAATCTCCCAAGGCTGGTCAAAATCTGCAAAACGAGTATACCTAAATGCAGAGTGTTGTCGCAGTTAACTTTTGAAGGTCTTCCTCAACTCCAAATTGAGATCATGATAGATCATTGGAGATATATCTATATCTATATATCATTTAAATCATCAAGAAAGTCATTTTAACATCCCAGCTAGGTGAAATATTGATTTTCCCAAGGTCACTCTAGAAGTGCATCAATCCTACTGAGGCCAATGATGTTTTCGACATTTCTCCCAAACCATGAAACCTGTGTAAAAACTAAAAGAGGTTTTTTTCTTAGGTCAATTATGGACAAAAACATCTCTCACGTTTTTCAAATTCATCTTGTCTTGCTCAGGAACATAGTTTGAAGAAAACCTATCCCGATGTGTGGAATAGGGGATTTGTGGAAATGAAGGGAAACAAAGGGGATAAGGGGCTTCTAAATTATTGAGAAAATTTTAGGAAGTATGGAGGAATATTAAAAAGGCGAAAGTGGAATTTCAAATTTTTAGTGAGGGGAAGGGGTCCAAAAGGTCAAAAGACAGGCTTAGCCTAGCAAATTATCAAAGTTTAGCAATAAGCTAGGGTTTGTGGGAAAATTATGAATTTGACGGATATCAGTGATGGAAATTGTTTAAAAAGGTATATTAGGTATAGTGGAAGGTGTATGAACATCAGGACACATGTTTTGTTGATCATTTGGCCATCCAAGAAAAATTACCTTCAAAACCCTAGAAGAGGGAAATGGGCCTTACCCAAATACAACTGAAGCATGAACAAGGTGTAAAATGACCCATTGGAACTTGAAATGATGAATCTTTGAATGATGGTTCACTCAGCTGAATGGTGACATGGACCGACATTTGGAAAATTTTGAAAGAAGTGAAAACAAATCCTAAACATAATACCTAATGACCAAATTTTACTTGCAGACTCACTGAAATGACAAAATTTGACCTTAACACCCTAAGACCACTTTGTAACAGTGTGTTTGATCACTGGTGGAAGGCTTCAAAGACTAACACTAACAGAACCCATGTTTTATATCACACTTGTTCTGAAGATACGAAAGAAAATGTATTTCTCTAGCAAAATTGCGCATTGTTCTAGCATAATAGATGATATCATTATTGTCCATATCTGCATCTGAAATACAAAACAACAAAATAAAAATTAATACACATATGCAGAAACACATAACCATACACATATATAGATATATATACATAAAACATAACACCCCATTTTATTTATGTTAAAAAACTTAATCTTATAAACCTCATGCTATAAAATAATCTAATGTTACATGAACCAAATGATATAAAAAAGTATACATATATAAACCACATTAGAAAAACATATTGTACATATGAAATGAGTGATAAGATGAAATGAGTGATACGACCCTTATTATAATAGTCAATGAAAATTGCCAATTTTGTAAAATTAATGTTTAAAACCAAATATTATTAATGTTAGTAAGGATATATTTGTATGTAAATAAATGTTAAAGTTTATATTAATATTTTTGTTTAATATTAATATCAATTTTTTTCTTTGATATAAATATATAACATTAAACTCATTTTTATTAATATTAAAAACATATTTTTTAAAACCTCATGCTATAAAATAACCTAATGCTACATGAACCAAGTGATATAAAAATCTCTAAAAATAAAAACTTGATGCCATTGAAGATAAATAAACTTAATCTTCAATCAAATTACTTATGCCAATGTCTAGTGCTAATGTTCATATTAATATATAGACACAAAATTTGTTTAATATTAATATTAAACATCATAAATACCAATACCAATATCAATATTAATTAATAGACATATTAATAGACATACTAGTCACCAATATTAATATCGGTAATTTTCGGTATGGTGGCCAAATAGTTCATTAATATTCAATATCATTGGTAATATTAATATTAATAGCATATATCCCATAATTTTTCATTTCATGATGTAATATGAATCCACAATATTAATATCAATATGAAGCTTTTATAAAAATGACTTTTAATGATTGTTTCATATAACTAGTTTGTTATGTCTAAATGGTTTGCTGTAAAAAAAAGAACAATAGCCACTTAAAAAAAATAAAAAATGAACAACATGAAAAACGATGTAAACATCCTTATCAAATATTACTATGAATATGATGAATGTATTAATCTCACTAATATATGAAAATGATTATTATATTAAAATTAAATCAATAGGACAATAAAAGAAATTCAAAAAACATTATATAAATATGTAACAATGTTATTAGTTGTATGTCATAGCGATATGGATTTCAATCGTTCCTCCTCTTTCTTCCTAATTGTAACATATGCACTATCTTTCATCTTGGCATAGCGCTAAAAAAATAAATTTGGTGCAATGTGTAAAGCATCTATTGATTTCACTCTTGATATGGTCGTGAAGGTTAGGCCTTGCTCCTATTTATTCTTGATATCAATTGATGCTCGTTCTAAATAAATCCCTTTGACTTGTGGATTGTAAGATGCCATGCCATCTTCAAAGGATTTTTTTTTCAATTTCCTCTTATCACTAGTGTGATAGGCAAAATTTTTGGATTACTTGCATCAAATGGAACGCCAACATACTTATCAAAAACAACATTTCTCAACATTGGAAGTTGAGGTGGCTTAGAGGTAGGCTTTCTTGGGATAGGGTGCCTAGGGTCAATTTTTGTTCGTTTAATCAGTTTTTTGGCTAGAATTTTGTAAATAATGTAAAGTCTTTGCAAAATGTGGAAGCAGAGCACACAGCTAAGTAAGAGTCAAATGGGCTTCAGCTGCTTGAATGGGTAGGCAATAGGGTGGTTTTGAGACTCACCCATAGGCCGCAGGCCATGGTATTGTAATAGAAAGGTTATAAATATTTGAGTCATAGCGAGTATAGGAGAATAAATTTGGATAAGAATCACTGAAAAAAGGCAAGGTGCTAAGTAGGAAAGCTTTGTTTCCTGTACTAAGGCGAAAGGGGAAGGCTCTTGTAGCTGAGTGCGAAGAGACCTTGGCAAGACCTTAGCTAAGTGTGCAGAGACCTTGGAAGGTCTGTAGTTGATTGCGTGGGCCCCTGAAGTTGGGTGCGTAGGGTAGAAGAGTATATAAATTGAATGTTGAATCTAATAAAAATGATTTTGGGTTGAATTGATTACTTATGTATTTTTATTAAGTTAATATATCTTCTTTCTGTAAATTGTTTCCTATAAATGAATGTGTTTTATTGCTTGAAACCATTGAATCTTTAATATCTATGCATGAGATAAGTAATGAATTGTTTTCATTAAGATAGTAACTAGATCTGGTATGATAACTTTTTGGGTGAATAGATCTGCCTGAAGGCAGATCTTGGGTTGCCAGTGATTAAGCAAAAATAATGAATCTGTCTCTTTTATGTCTGATAAGCATGATCAGGTACCTTCATGAAGACCTGAAGCTCAATCAGATAGAGTTACAGTAGTAGACAGAAGGAAGGTATAGATCTGCGAGAAGGCGGATTAGAACTATAAGGGCTTCAGAATGCATATCACATGGTCTCTAGATGTAGAAACCTAGTTCTAACATTCCCCAATACTACTTCGAGTGATACTACAACCTGCGCTATGCAGGTAGTTACCGAAAGGGCCAGCAATGTAGGGTTTTGTTATTTGGCATGAATAACTCTGAACCTAGGTCAGGCCCCCTTAAGCCAACAAATGGCTCCATTGTCGAGACCAGGATCTATCTAAGAGATGTGTGATAAGTGGTTTCCTACAAAGAAAGAGATCGAGAAGTGGATTGACCGAAAAGTGTAGGCCTTTGTGGCTCAAGAGAACATAAGCCCTAAATTGTCCAAGAAGCAGTGGTTGCAGAGATATTTATACATAGACGAGACCAAAACGTTCTTATGTTTCTTCCCTGATGAACTACACAAATGATTGTCTAGATTGGAAGATAGGCAACGGACATGGTGGCTCGATGGTCCTGTTAGTGTCAGTATTTATAGCCTTCCTCCAGTGATCAAATATGCTCTTACAAAGTGATTTTGAAGTGTCAAGGTCAAATTTTGTCATTTCAGTGAGTTTTCAAGCAAAATTTGGTCACTAGGCATTAGGTCTAGGGTTTGCCCTAACTCTTTCTAAAGTTGCCCAAATGCCAATCTATGTCACTATTCAACTGAGTCTATCATCATTCATAGGGTTTTCATTATCATGTCAGTGTCTAATGAGTCATTTTACATCTTGTTCATGCTTCAGTTGTGCCTTGGCAAGTTCATTTCCCTCTCCTAGGGTTTTGAAGGCAATTTCTCTTGGACGGTCAAATCATCAACAAAACTTGTATCCAGATGTTCATACACCTTCCCCTATCCTTAAAGTACCTTATCAAACACTTCCCATTCCTTAGATCCGCCAAATTCCTCATTTTTCCACAAACCCTAGTTTCTAGCTACAACCTGGCAATTTTCTAGGTTGGGCCTGTGTTTTGCCCTTTTGGACCCCTTCCCCTCAATAAATCTCTAAGATTCCACTTTCCCCTACTTCCTAACATCCATCCCTACTCCCAAAAATTTCCTCAAGAATTCAGAAGCCCCTTATCCCCTTCATTTCGCTTCATTTCGACCAAAACCCTTGTTCCACACATCGGGGTAAGTTTCACTAAAATGATGTTTCTGAGAAATAAAAGATGATTTGTTCACAACTGAGAGAGGTTTTTGTCCAAAAAATTCCAAGGAAGAAAAACCTCCTTCATTTTTTGTACAGGTGTCATAGTTGTAAAGAAATGTCAAAAATACCGGCGAGAATGAAGGTGCTCCAAGGACGGTTGGCCAGAACACAAAAACAAAAGAAAACGCCCGATCCACTGCAAATTTTGGCCCAAGACTCTTTGAATGATCATGGTACTTGATTTAGGACTCCCAACCCAAATTTCAAGAAATTTGGAGAAAATTTTTTCATTTGTGAATTTTTTGTGCAATTTACAGGTTTTGGCTTCTCAACAGGTCTCACCCCCGGTGAGACCTTTGTCATCGTAGCTCCGTTTGGAAAAAACTCAGTATTTTTGGATTTGGAATGAAAATTTACAATTTCTCATCCATTAGTAAGAAATTTCATCAAGTTCTGGGCCTCCAAAAGGTCAAAATACATGAAAATTTTGACTTTCTGCCCCTTTTTTGAGTTGCAGAAACCAGTCTTGGGAGAATTAAGTTTTGATAGGGCAAATGACCTCAAAATTCAAAAATTCTAGATGGGTTGGAAAGTAGACTCACAGACCTTTCCATCAAGCCCACTTTTGCTAAATTCTGACACTAGGAAGGCCTCCAAACAGAGCTGCAAAGGTGTGAGACCCGTTGAGAAAAGGTGTGCGACCCGTTGAGGAAATGTTGCCAGATTTGACCAGTTCAGCCCAGAAAACGCAGTTTGGCTCCAGTTTGACTTTTTTGGGTGAAAGATGATTATGTTTGATGTAATTATGGAAACTCTAAGAAACTTTTACTCTTGTTTAACACTTCTAGAAGATTGATTCATGTAAAAGGTAAAAATTGAATGCATGAACTGATTTCCAAGTTTATAGAGGCAAGTTGTTTGACTGCCTATTTTGTAGTGCTTAGTTTAGAAGTGGTTGAAACAGCTCTTAGAAGGATGAGCTCAACCCCTAGAGGCAAGGAAAGGTGTTAACTTGCCTATATTATGTATTTTCTTAGTCATTTTCAGGGGTTGGAAGGTTCGACTCTTGAGAGAGCAGTAGCTCATTGTATTATCTCTTGTATCTCTGCAATTTTTGGCAAGGAAGACTAGGGTTTTGCAGTCATCTTTGGGATTCTTATGGACTCATGTGTTGATGGTGTGTTTCTTTAGTCATTGTAAGCTTTTTTATGTGTTTCATTTTCCTTCTATACTTCTGCATATTAAACAAATGAAGTGATAAAGTAAGAATTCATGCTTGCCATGCTCTGCTTTTAAATTTGTTTAATTTTAATGTTTTTTACTGTCTAAAGAGAATTCAAATTCATTGTTTGCTCTCTTTAGCTTTCTCTCTATCATTCCTGACCATTCACTTCAGTCAAAGACATCAGCAAGGTCTCCTACCTCGCTCCAAAGATTCCCCTGCAGAAACTGTGTCCCATCCCTGCAGCCAAATTTGCCCTCTCCTCAATTTGCCACCAAAAACCTAAAAACCCCAAAATCAACCTCTTTAATCAGTTTACTAGCCTAATATCAGTGTTACTTTGTTG
>APFE031126845.1:203022-217558 GCA_000404065.3 Pinus taeda
ATGTCAGTGTCTAATGAGTCATTTTACATCTTGTTCATGCTTCAGTTGTGCCTTGGCAAGTTCATTTCCCTCTCCTAGGGTTTTGAAGCCAATTTCTCTTGGACGGTCAAATCATTAGCAAAACTTGTATCCAGATGTTCATAAACCTTCCCCTATCCTTAAAGTACCTTATCAAACACTTCCCATCCCTTAGATCCGCCAAATTCCTCATTTTTCCACAAACCCTAGTTTCTAGCTACAACCTGGCAATTTTCTAGGTTGGGCCTGTGTTTTTCCCTTTGGACCCCTTCCCCTCAATCAATCTCTGAGATTCCACTTTTCCTTGCTTCCTAACATCCCTCCCTACTTCCAAAAATTTCCCCAAGAATTTAGAAGCCCCCTATCCCCTTCATTTCGCTCCATTTCAACAAAATTCCTTGTTTCAAACATCGGGACAAGTCGCACTCAAATGATGTTCCAGAGCAATACAAGATGAATTTGGAAAACTGAGAGAGGGTTTTGTCCATAACATGCCAAAGAAGAAAAAACTCCTTCACTTTTTGCACAGGTGTCATGGTTTTAGAGAAATGTCAAAATTACAATTGCTAGATCCAAGGAGGTTGGCCAAAGCACAAAAACGAAGAAAAAGGCCCGATCCACTCCAAATTTTGGCCAAATCCTCTTTGACTGAGCATGGTACTAAATAGCCTAGCCACAGAACAAATCCCAAGAAATTTTGAGCATTTTGGGTAAATTTTGGAATTTTTTGGAAATTTACAGGTTTTGGCTTCTCAACGGGTCTCACCCCCGGTGAGACCCTTTGTCATCGTAGCTCCGTTTTGCAAAAACTCAGCATTTTTGGATTTTTCATGTAAATTTACATATGCCTATGGATGGATTTGAATTTTTTATGGAGTTCTGGGCCTCCAAAAGGTCAAAATACATGAAAATTTTGACTTTCTGCCCCTTTTCTGAGTTGCAGAAGCAGTCTTGGGAGAATTGAGTTTTGGCTGCGCAAATGACCTCCAAATTCAAAAATTCCAGTTGGGTTAGAAAGTAGATTCGCAGACCTTTCCAACGAGCTATCCTGCACCCAATTATGATACCGGGAAGGCCTCCAAACAGAGCTCCAAAGTGTGCGACCCGTTGAGAAAAGGGGCGCGACCCGTTGAGGAAATGTTGCCAAATTTGACCAGTTCAGCCCAGAAATTCCAGTTTTGACCTTTTTTGACTTTCTGAGGTTAATGATGATCTTAATGGATGTAATTGTGACACTTTTTGGATACTTTTACTCTTGTTTAACTCTTCTAGAAGAATTTTTCATGTAAAGGGTAAAAATTGAATGTATGAACTGATTTCCAAGTTTATAGAGGCAAGTTGTTTTGACTGCCTATTTTGTAGTGCTTAGTTTAGAAGTTGTTCAAACTACTCCTAGAAGGATGAGCTCGACCCCTAGAGGCAAGAGAAGAGGTTGGCTTGCCTATATTATGTATTTTCTTAATCATTTTCAGAGGTTGGAAGGTTGGACTCTTGAGAGAGCAGTAGCTCATTGTATTATCTCTTGTATCTCTGCAATTTTGGCAAGGAAGACCAGGGTTTTGCAGTCATCTTTGGGATTCTTGTGGACTCATGTGTTGATGGTGTGTTTCTTCATGTCATTGTAAGCTTTGTTATGTGTTTCATTTTCCTTCTATACTTCTGCATATTAAACAAATGAAGTGATAAAGTAAGAATTCATGCTTGTCATGCTCTGCTTTTAAGTTTGTTTAATTTTGATGTTTTCTCTTGTTTAAAGAGAATTCAAATTCATTTTTTTCTCTCTTTAGCCTTCTCTCTTTAATTCCTGACCATTCACTTCAGTCAAAGACATCAGCACGGCCTCCTACCTCGCCCCAAAGACTCCCCTGCAGAAACTATGTCCCATCCCCGCAGCCAAATTTTCCCTCTCCTCAACTTGCCACCAAAAACCCAAAAACCCCAAAATCAAATTATTTTATCATTTTACTAGCCTAATATCAGTGTTACTTTGTTGGTCATCTCCCTAATTGAAAATTTTCCAAGAGAGACCAGAGAGAGCCTTCCCTTGCCCCGTAGGGCTAGCTAAGAGGCTGAATGGTTTGATGTAGCTTTGAGATTTGCCTTTCTCAGCTTGAGGTGAAATTTCAAGTGCTAACAGGTCCTATAGTGTGGACTCCAAAACTGGTGCAACGTATAGAAGCACCAAAAAGAAATATCGTGCGGGTTGTGGATCATTGGATTCATCTCACACCTGGAAGTTTCGTGACCTAGTACGTGGTTGACCAAAATATCATCTATAGTGAGTTAGATCGTAGGCCCTTCAAGGGACTATGAGGTAAGTATCTGAAATCATTGAAAACACAGATTAAAATGTTGTTATGTGAAAAGAGGGTTATGCAATTACCTTGATGTTTGGAGGTATGTGAAGTGGTAAATTATTAAGGAGAAATGAAGGAAGAAAGTCAGAGTATAGTCCGCTCATTGAATCCCCTTCAAGTGAAGATGAAGAGATGGTGCTGATACCACTGCGAAGTGGAATACAGTTGATTAAGCAGGGTATCCCACGACTACCTCGTACATCCACTCCACCTCCACCTCATACGCCTACACCTTCACCTCCACTTCCACCATTCAACATGGAGAACGCAATGAAGATGCCATTTTTTAAAGGGGTCACGAGCGAAGACCCTAAATAGTTATGGTTTGTTGTGGATGTTGTGTGAACGGCACAACAGATTATAGATAATAACATAAAGAAGATGCAGCTAGTCACAGCCTTACAAGATTGAGCACTGACATGGTACATCAAGTACTGCACTGATAACCCCAACACGACATTGGCTGAGACCCATTAAGCTCTGAACAAGCAGTTTAGAAAACCTAATTCAGAGGCACAGTCGATAATTGAGTTCAAATAGCCAAAGGATAGATGATTCATCCTAGTACTGCAACTAGAGGTTGAAATGCCTGATCAGACAAGTCAATATGGTTATTACAGATTCCCACCATCAAGACTTGTATATCATGTCGCTCTTACCACACTTAATATTGTCATTGCCATAACAGAATATAGGAATGCAAGCTGAAGCCTTAGAAATCATGATGAGGTTGGAAGCCTCACCCATATAGGATAAAAACCATGGAGTGCAATAGATTCACTCCTAGCTGGAAAGCCTGCACTTAGAGTTGCAGAGCCTAAAGAAAGGAAAGGAAGCCCAGCCTGAGGTTCACGTTGAAGTTTGGTACTCGAAATGAGAGGGCCATGGGCATGATAAGGACCATTGCCTGGTTTATCAGAGTTATCTTATTGGGGGAGGGCCTATTCCCATGAAGCTTGAAAATACCACTAGGCCAAGTGTGGGAGTTGCACCATGGTGAACTATCTGTTAGGTTATAGGACAGAACACGACGGACAATTGTCATCTACTAGAGAAGTTTGTACAGACCACTCAATATTTGTTTTTCAATTTCTACAAATCGGTAGGTGATGATGAGCATCATTGCTAAAGCTATGAATTGATGATGGATAGAACCCCTACCTACCACATGTAAACAGAAAATTGGCCTCAAGAGCAGGGTGCGGGTGGAGCGAGCGAAGGATTCTAAGGTATAGGATGAGGAAGAGGGGGCGGAGCTGGCAAAGGATGTGGGCAGATGATTTGCTATAGCTATGGAGAAGCAAGACACATCGGTGAGACTTCCAAAACCTAACACATCCATCATGTCAATATTGCAGATAGCTCAACCAGTTGATAGAAGATTGTCTGATCCTTATAGAAAATGCAAGAAAAGAAGACTCAGCCCCAACAACCAACACAAAATATCCAAATGATGGGGGTGAAACCACGCGAAGAATATCAAAGTGTAAATATAGTAACAAGAAGTGGTATGACCACAGATGAAGATAAGGGAAAAAAGCCAGAGACCGAAGGATTGGTGCGCAAGGCCACTGAAAAGGAAGTTGGATTTGACCTTTGTCAAGCTAAAGAAACATTCATGGAATCTAAGAAGAGCTACACTTAGGCCTCCACCTCAGGAAACTGAGGGAAATTGCCAGAAACCAGTGTGATGCACGAGCTAGATCCATCAGTATTAGTTAATTTTCTAAAGACCTGTATGAAGTTGTTGCATGATAAGAAAGCAGTAGAAGGTCTACAAGAGATAATTGCCAAGTTTGTGAATAAAGAAAAGATCCCTATTGAACAACGCACCCTGAGAAAAATTGGTAAGCATAATAAGCGAACGGGCCGTGAGATGAGGCTGACCACACAAATAGGAGAATAAGAAATGGATCAGGTAATCTTGGATCTGGTATTTGATGTAAACGTCCACCCTAAGTAGACATGGGAGAGAATGGGGAGGCTTGCACTATAGTGGTCTCCTATCCAGTTGCACATGGCTAATCAACATAATATTATTCTGATGGGACACTTATATGGTGTAACGATAGACATTGAGGGCACAAGCACGCTGACTGACTTTGAGGTCATTGAAATAGTGGATGACAGTGACCCGTACCCCGCGTTACTGGGGATTAACTGGGCTTTTGAAATGAATGTAATAATCAACTTGAATAAGCGGAAGACGACTTTTGAAAGGAAGATGCTCCATGTTGTAGTACCACTAGACCCTGCCAAGGGAGCGTGCTATACTGAACTTGTTCACAACTTTGTGGAGGATGACGATGATCTGGATCAGATATACAAGATCAAAGCACGAGACAAAGATTGGATCCATCCTACGGCCAATGGACAAATTACATGGGACAAGGATAGTTCTTTCATCTCAGACTCAGATGAATAACTCGAGCACTAGTAGAATTAGTTTCATGAAGTATCTACGCTCTGGGTAATATGATGACTAAATCAGTGAGGTGTGTTTCAACTTAGGTAAGAAAGATTCCAAATTATGATATTTTAACAGATGTGGATATGTTTTTAGATGAATTTTAAAGGGAAGCACCTCAAGAACATTGCTTCGAAGCACTGGAGTTCGCCCTGGGCATTATGCCTTCCCATTGATGGGGTACGCAAAAGGAGAGCTTCGCTGGATGGAAGGAATATAGAAGACTGATAAGGTTAATGCTTAGATATGCTAAAACCTAGGTGATAGAGAAGTATAGTGGTAAGGATTATTTGTGCGATCATTTGGCATGATGGACTAAGGCCTGGGGAACATAGCCACAACCAGAATGGGTGCATGTTTTTTTCATACCTTAGATACAATCCCTATGAAGTGGTATTTAGAAACAGAGCTTCACCATGGGACAATAGAGTGGGACATATTAGGAGAAATTTTTCTATTGATTTTCAACTTTGATGATGGGTTTGAATGCATTGATGAAGTGCTCTATGAGATAAAAGTTTATATATTTAGAATGCCTAAGGAACCTATAGAATGAACTCAGATGGATTGGAGTACATAGCTGTGCCATGCGTTGGAATACTACAATGTGACTGTTGAGGAGGAAGAGGAAGACCCATGGAATATTAACATTCCAGAAGTAGACGGATAGCGCAAATTTGAAGGACTGAAAGCATAAAACCCGAAGATATCAAAGCCTTTGAAAACTAGACAAGTAAATATTGGATCTGAAGTAGAGCCTAAGTTCGTGAATATAGGAGACTATTTGGACGAAGATACATTTGATAAGGTGGTCAAACTATTATTTGAATAATAGGATCTACTTCCAACAAAGATTTCAGATATGAAGCGGATCGTTGGAGATTTGGGCATTATGAAGATTACATTGAAACCGAATGTGAAGCTCGTTTAGTAGAGACCTTATTTCCTAAATCCGAAGTATAAAGAAAAGGTGCGCCAAGATCTTAATAAGATTTTGGATGCTGGTATTATTGAACCAGTAGAAGAATCTGAATAGGTGAGCCCAATGGTTGTCCAAGAGAAGAAACAAAAAGGTGAAACTCGGATATGCATAGATCTAAGAAAACTGAATGATTCATGTGTGCATGATCTGTTTCCAACAACATTTACAGATGAAGTGTTAGAGAATGTTGGAGGAAAGGAGGCTTATTCATTTATTGATGGATTTTTGGGATACCATCAAATAAAGATCGTGTCAGAGGATCGAAGACAACCTTCACGACGAAGTGGGGTTGCTTTCAGTGTATGGTACTGTCATTCAGATTGAAGAACGCACCTGCAATATTCTCCCGGGTAGTAATCATAGCGTTCAAGGAATTTATTCATAAATTTTTGGAGGTTTATTTTGATGATTGGACTATGTTTGGGTTAGTGAAGCTCCATGCTACAAGTCTGCGACTTATGCTAGATACATGTGGAAGATATCAGATCGCGCTGAACTTGAATAAATGCATATTTTGTGTGCCCTTTGGAATATTACTTGGTCATGTAGTATGTAAGCAAGGATTGATGGTGGACCCTGTGAAGATTGTTTTGATTGTGAATTTGGAAGCTCCAAGGAATGTAAAATAGTTGCGCACGACCTTGGGGAACATTGGGTATTATAGAAAGTTTATCAAGGCATATGCTCAGATAACCACGCTGATGGAAAAATTATTGAAGAAAGATGAGACGTTTTGTTAGGATGAAGAATGTTAGCGCAACCTAGATATATTGAAGGAGAAGATGGTGACTGCATCTATTTTGGTGTTCCCATACTGGAAGAAATAATTCCATGTCCATGTGGATGCCTCTTGCATTGCGCTAGGTGTGGCATTAACAGGAAAGATAGGGAGATATTGATCATCTGGTAGTCTTCACGAGCATAAAATTGTCAAAAGCTGAAAAAATTATTCCACTATAGAGGACGAAGGACTGGTGATAGTCTACGTGCTACAAAAATTTAGACATTACTTATTGGGAAGACATTTTAAAATGTATATAAATCACTTCGTTCTAAAGTACCTGGTCAATAAGCCTATGTTTAGTGGGGGGGGAATCTATCGATGGTTATTGTTGTTTCAAGAGTATGACTTTGAAGTAATTGTGAAGCTTAGAACGCTGAATGCAAGACCAGACCACCTGTCAAGGATTGAAACAGGTGAAGAAAATAGTTTGGAGGAAGGACTATTTGATGCACAACTCTTTACGGTGCACATCGTGGATGACCATTTTGATGATACCATTCAATTTTAACCATAGGTATAGCTCCAGAAGGATATTCCACTCAGCAAAAGAAGGAATCAGTAGTCTTCTCTATAAATATTGCAGTGATTTCGGGTCACTTGTATAAGATGGGAACATATGAAATAGTGAGAAGGTATGTTCTAGATTTTGAGTGCGCTAGTATCTTCATTGAAGCACATGGAGGAGCGGCGGGAGGAAAATATGTAGGATAAGTGACTACGCAAAAGATTTTGCACATAGGCTTCTGGTGGCAGACATTATATAAGGATTCTAAAGCATACTGCAAGGCGTGCGATGCTTGCCAAAGGATGGGAAAGCCTTTACAAAGAGATGAATTTCCCCTTAACCCTCAGGCTTCACTGCAATTATTTGATAGGTGGACCATTTATTTTATAGGACCGATACAACCACTAGGAAAGAAGACGGGTGCGTGATATATTATTATTGCAACAAAATACTTAACAAGATGGGCAGAAGTGTAGCCTGTGAAGGATTATATTGCTGCCACTTCTAAAACGTTCCTGTTCGAGTATGTCTTAACACGGTTTGGGTGTACTAAGGCCTTGATGAGTGATAGAGGTACACATTTTCAGAACAAAACAATCAGCGCAATGCTTGAAGAATTCTATGTACCATCAAAAGAGTACGCCCTATCATCCCCAAGCCAATGGTATTCTGGAAGCATTCAATGAGATTCTAGAGAACGCGTTGAAAAATATTTGCAATGCGTAGAGGAATGACTAGAAGATGCATGTACTAGTAGTTCTATGGGCATATAGGATGGCCTGCAAGAAGTTGATAGGAAAAACTCCAATTAGGTTGGTCTATGGGATCAAGGACGTGATGCCTATGGACTACATTGTGCCAAGACTACGTATTGCAGCATTGATAGAGATGGTGGATCGTGAGACCTTGGAGGAATGTCTCACGTAGTTACTGGAGCTGGAAGAAGATTGCTTTCTTGTGGGATTTCACTATCAAGTACAAAAAGAATGAGAAAAAGCATGGCATGATACGCATATTAAGCTATGCACTTTCAAGGTGAATGATTTGGTGTTGCTATATGATAGAAAATTAATGAAATTTCTGGGGAAGTTTCAAATGCATTGGTTAGGGCCATATGTTATTAAGGAAATCACGGATGGTGACATAGTTTAGCTCGTGAAGCTGAATGGGGAACCATTCCCTGGAAAAGTGAATGGAAGTAGGTTGAAGCTATAAACAAGGGATCTTGGTGCCACACAATGACTATATGGTCGCAGGATAGTCTTAGAGCTCCAGGCAGTTGCAAGGGGGAGTGGTACTTTAAACCACATTGGCCCAAGATGAGAACCATAGAGTAATAGGGTTGTGCGATGGATGAAAAAGGTATGACGGAAGACACTGTGAGAGATGAAGATACGACAGATGGAGTTGTGATGGGTGAGTTGTGCCACAAGGGGTGGTGCTGCGCAGCGAAGTCGAAAAATATTCGTTGAAGTCATTGTTCATGATTGGATAGTAAAATCTCGTTAGGAGGAGCGAGTAGGCGACATTTATGGTAAAAATATTTGGATATCTGCCACCAAAACTGCATTTATGACCAAAAAATGGAGGGAATAGTCGTATTTGAATTAAAAGTTGCCTATAAATCTGGCATGTTGGGCTATCGTAGAACATTTTGCTTTTTAAGAAAACGGTACAAGCCCTCTTGTTTTCGCTATATGAATCGACAGGTTTGGGAGGACTTAGTTTTCAGTCTGACATTCGTGAAGTTGCCTGAAATTAGCTAGTAGCTTATTATCGAACAAATGTCTGCTCCAATAAGTTCCGATGTTGTGCTTATGTCTGATAAGCACGATCAAGTACCTTCACGGAGATGTGAAGGTCAATCAAATAGAGTTGCAGTAGTAGATAGAAGGAAGGTATATATATGCACGAAGGTGGAACAGAGCTATAAGGGCTTCAAAATACACATCACATGGTCTCTGGATGCAGAAATCTGGTTCTGGCATCCCCCAATACTGCTTCGGGTGATACTGCAGCCTGCGCTATGCAAGTTGTTTTCAAAAGGGCCAGCAGTGTAGGGTTTTGCTGGTGGGCATGAATAACTTTAACTTGGTTTAGGCCCCCTTAAGCCAATAGGCATATAAAATATATCCTTAACATAAACAAGTGCACCATTCACCAAGACAACTTCAACCCACAAATTACATGTCAACATAACATGTTGACTATGACGAAACAAAACTTCACGGTCCAATTGATCATCATCAACACCAATGATTTTTGAATGCCTTGAATGCTTAGCAATACATCGAGCAATTGGAGAATTTAATGATTTTAACATATGCCTGTTATGGAAGGAGACCAAATTATTTGTTGGAAACATGTGAAGTGTTGCATTAAATGCATCCCTTTCTCTATGATGAAACCTCATATCAGCCTATGACATAAGAAACTCCCAATATTCAAGAACATGTTATGCATTTTTTATGTTATTGAGGATTCTATGAAAATAAGATTGTTTCTCATTATTCCCTTGTTGGTGAAATATTGTGTCTTGTGTCAAGAATGACAACAATGTTGAATTTTTTCCACAAGACTTTCTCTATTGTATTACCTACATACAAAGGCTTATCTTTCACTGGAGGTAGTTGGCCAAGGTCACCCATAAGGATGATGGATTTGCCACCAAAAAGACAATTCTTTTCCTATGGAAATTGTTCTCGTAATTGAGCATCTATTTGCATAAATAACCTTGATCCTAGTAATCTCATTTCATCAATCAATATATATCGAATATGCCTCATTTCTTCTTGGAATACTACTAGTGGTTACCCCTATAATGGTTGCATATATTTAATTGGAATTTTTAGAGCCGAGTGTATTGCCTTTTTATGTATATTGAAAGCAGTTATTCCTATTGGGGCAAGAAGAAGCAAAGGGCTTCTTCCATTACCTGACAAATTAGGAAGAGATTCAAAAATACAATGGATAAGGCAAGACTTCCTAGTGCTTGCAGTGCCTTAAACAATCATATGAAGAGCTTCACGAATCTCATATTCAGCAAAGTGCCTTAAAACAATTTCAAAAGTAGGTCATTGTTTCTCTGATAATGAATCTAGAGATGTAAATTTTCTATTTTAAAGGTCAACAATATCACCCCTTGTTTTTCCATTCCTTATAAAATTAATAGCTTCTTCTACAACATCATCATAAATAGTTGTACTTTTCCAATAAAAGGATATATCAAATTCCCTTCGACCAAGGGTGTGAAGATCATAAACATTCACATCATTTGGTGGAACCAAGCGAGAGAAAATATGCCATTCTTGAAAATAATCTTCAAGATTCATTTCTTGGTTAGAAAAATCACCGTCATTTTCATCTTCAATATTGTTGGCAATTGATGGATTTTGATCAACATGCCATGCTCAATATCGGAAATTCCTCCAACTTTCAATAATAATTTCAATTGAAAGGCCAATTTATGTAGGAATGTCATGAAATTACTTGTACAAGAGTAATTACGTCCAGCAAAAGGTTTTGAATTGATTTGAAGCCTCACTAGGAATATAATAAAACTATGGCTAAACCCGAACAATAGCATGAACAACTCTAGGCTTCCATGGATCTTGTTTATGCTTACTCTCAAATGTCCAATATCTTGTTATTTCTATCAAAGATAGATATTCAAGGAAAAAAGGTCTCTTCTGATAATGTTGAACAAAAGTATTCTCGGATGAAAATTGCAAGTCATCCCTTGTTATTTCCTTGAAAACCTTTCTTCCAACATTTAAGGAAACAAATTTCTGACTAAAAACAACAAGAGGTAGCTTAAGAAACATATGGCACATTTGTTGTGCTCCAATGTCATGATCAACAATCATTTCTGCAAGAAACCTTCTGTAAGCACATAAATCATGATCCATAGAGCCAATAGAATTTGAAATTCTAGTTAACATATGATGATAACTTTGAGGACTTTTTTCTGCTTTTGATGCATACTTAGCAATATATTTCGAGACAACATACCGAGAAAGCACTGGTTGGCAATCAACATTTGCATGCCACATTGTTAGAAGGTCAATGATATGTACATTAAGCCTGTAATCATTTCTTGTTGGCTCATATTTTTTTTCCTTGATCATCTATGAATAATCTTGAATCATCATAAAGATCCCATGGAGAATTGTACTAACATGTGAGAATAGTGCCCTTTTTGTGCAAAAAATAATCTACAATACACTTTGTGTGCCTTTGGACATGGTTTAAGAATTCTTCATAATCATTATGAGCATTGCAAGAGAAAATATTTTTAATATTCAATAGGAAAGGATCATCATTGAGGCTTCATGGAACCATTATGTTGCAATGATGTATGTCACATGGATTCCATGTAGTTACATACTTGTCAAAAAATCTCTCTGTAACTTGTACATCATAAGCATTTGACCAATCAAGTATTTACATGTCAGGAGCATGTTGCAACCATAGGAAACCATGGATATGTGTTGAACCTCTATGCCGCCACTGATATCTGAAGAAAATGAAGATATAGTTACTACAAAAATTTAAATAGAATCATAATAAACAATTGACAAAGTATAGAAAATAAATTCAATAACACAAACTTATACCAAAATCCTTTAGCTTTAAGATATTTTTGGATAACTTCCTCTCGGAAAATATTGAATCTATGGTGCATAAACGTGTCAACAGTATGAGGGTACCAGATAACATTCTCAATTTTCATATGATACTCATTTAAAGAATGAGAATGTGAATGTACAGGCATGAGGTTATGCAGCTTTGGCCACTTTGTGTCATCTGCACTCAAAGTAAAAAATAAAGATGGACATCCCAACTGAGTAATCATGTCAGTCAATTCAACCTGGCACTTAGTCTAGTATGCCCTTCTACCTCTCAGAGAAGAATCAAACTGCATAAGATGCTCAGCCAATTTATTATCTGGTAAATCATAAAGTTGGTGACACAACTCTTCAATTCTTGTAACTGAGTTATCATATAAATTTTTCCTTACAAAAACTGCAGCAGTTTCTTAGCTCCGATGTCACATTATCATGTTCAATAGTTATATTGAAAGCAACGATGGATTCCAAATCTCTAGTCATAGTATTTAATAAGATGCAATGCATACTCATGAAGTTCAACACCACAAATACCTGGTTGCAACCAATCAGCATCACCAGTGGGGAACAATGTTGGGAATGCCATACTAGTAACCCCTCCATATTATAGTCATTGACTAGAGAGGTTCCAATATTGGGTCAATCCATGTCTTGAACATGTGAAGAATCAACATTATAAAGAAATGCTTTAATTTCATCCACTTTTCTTCATTCATTTGGTAGGCAAGAAACAAAAGAATAGGGATGAGAGGGTAGACACTCGGAAAGAAACCCTTCATTATTAGTTGCATTGATTTCAGATTCTTCAATATCACAGTCAACAAATTTAAGCGTATAGGAGACACTTTTTGATCTTTCGAGTAGAGAATTCATTGAATCATAGTTAATTATAACATCTTGATAATATCGATCATGTTGGATTTTGAAAAGCAATGTAGCCATCACTCGAGATATTTTGGTATAAAATTCATAATATTTAGACTACGCAGCATGTCTCCTCACAATAGAAAGTCAAGATCTTCAACATGTCGGGGAAGACTTTGTACAATTGTAGAAATATCTTGAGGAAACCTAATTATATCGTCGTTATACTTATATTTCCCACCTCGAGCATGTGTCACTTGCGAAATAGGATTCACATGTGTTATTAGCATTTCTTCAAATTGAGTAAGAACTCTTAAAATATGAGGTTTCTCACTAGGATGCATGTTATTATATCGAAAAAAATGATGGGCACCTTTTTCATTCTTACATTTTCTACAAACAGGTCCTTGGGAATCTCTCAAAACCTAGATTTTGGGATATGATTCTTGGAAAATGTGGCATATTTGGACAACTGACAAGCTATCTATCTTTGCTCGAAATATTTTATGCACTACAATCATGTTTTCATCAAAATGAATATGATCCCTTTCGGTCAGACCATGTTCAGAACCATTTGGAAGAGTAAAATTGTAGGTTTTAACCCCGTACAGAAATTACTTGCATATGAATTCTAAGCGTAGAAAATAAACAATGCGAGAGCATAACACATAAAACACATATACACAGATATTTTCCACTGGATCCCAAAACCGGGACTACCATCTTGATTTTTCAGTATATTAATTTCAATGTTACAATACATATATATACATTTTGAAGCATCCAATACCATGGACTGAAAACCATCGTGCCCAAAACCATGTGCAAAAACCATGCACAAAACCATAGGTAAGTTCGCCCCACCTAATATAGGGTCCAAAACAAATTTCCCTAGGGTGCTGCCCCAGACCCCGTAGAGGGGGGCTGAGCGCCCCACTTAAACCCGCTGCAACGCAACGAAGGGGGGGCTTCACCACCCAATTAACCAGGAGAGCTAGTTGTGGAAAGACTATAACACATCCCAACATTCTCCCACTTGTTGTTTTCTTTCCACAAGGGGGCACATAAGAGATTAATCATTTATCCAGCCCTGAAATGCCCATTGTTTCTCTACACTAAGAGAACTTCTCAGAGCTCACATATTTTTCCAATGCATCTGGAGTATTCTTTAAAGTGTCCACCTTTACCAGCAACACCTTTTTGCCTTCTATCATATCCCTCACAAGGTGATACTGAACATTAATGTTCTTTGTCTTTGAATGATAAACAAGGTTCTTTGCCAAGAAATTTGCACTTTGGCTATCACAGTCTATCCTTATATCTCCCTGTATTACCCCATACTTGAACAAAATATATGCAACCAAATTGATTCCTTGCTTGCATGAGTGGTTGCCATGTATTCTGCCTTTCTAGTTTATAGTCTCACTACAGATTAATTCTTACTCATCAAACTAAGTGCACCTCCAAATAGGTTAAACACATACCCACTTACAGATATTCTCTGATCCAGATCTCCAACCCAGTCTGCATCAACAAAGCCATGAATATCCAAAACTTTGTCAAATCTTGGTCTTCCTTGGTAGCACAAACCATAATCACTAGTGCCATGCAAATACCTGAAAACCTGCTTCATTGTTGTCCAATGCTCCTTCCTTGGTTTTGACATAAACCTGTTCAATACTCCTATTGCATGTGCAATGTCTGGTCTAATACAGACCATCACATACATCAAGCTATTAACTGTACTTGCATATGGAACATGGGACATGTCCTCTTCCTCTTCTTGTTGGGTAGACGACCAAAGTCCCACATTGACTAGAAGTGGGGAGGATCATGGGTATATAAGGATGGACAAATATCTCCATTGGTATGAGGCCTTTTGGGGTAAGTCCAAAAGCAAATCCATGAGGGCTTAGGCCCAAGTGGACAAT
>APFE031126849.1:2623-15282 GCA_000404065.3 Pinus taeda
TCTGTTCTGGCTTCTGCCTCTTCCTCTCTTGTTTCCTCTGCCTTGACCTCTTCCTCTTCCAAAGGACATCTGGCTCTTAAAGGCTTGCTCTAGAGATGAGTTTTCATTCCTACTCAATCTCTGCTCACTTGTTATCAGTGATGCATGTAGCTCATCAACTAAAAAGTTTGAGAGATCCTTTGTCTCTTCAATGATAGTGAAAATAGCATCAAACTTTGAGGGTAAGATCCTCAATATTTTATCCACAATCCTCCTTTCTTCAATGGTTTCTCCATGAGTCCTCATCTGTGTGATCAGACCAATTACATGTGTGAAGAATGAGTCAATGTTGTCTGACTCCTTCATGCACATATTCTCAAAATATTTCCTCAACAACTGTAGTTTTGCTGTCTTCACTTTCTCCATGCCTTGATAGGCTGTCTTGAGGGTCTGCCATGCTTCATTGGATGTCTTAGCTGCTGCTAACCTTGGAAACACACTCTGGTCCACTGCTTGATACAAAAATACAAGGGATTTGGAATCCTTTTTCCTATTACTCTTTAATAGATCTTTCTATGCTGGAGTTAATCTATTAAACTCATTTTCATCTGCTGGTTATTCAAAACCATCTTGAACTAATTCCCATAAATCATGAGAGGCAAACAGGGCTCTCATGGTTATTGCCCAATAGTCATAGTTTTTCCCATTAAACTGTGGGAGCTTGGTGTTAAACATACCCATACCAGTGCTTGTGCTCGCCATTCCTTGCAACCTTAGTTAGGTTTCAATTCCTTGACTTTGTATTTTAAAACAACTGACTGCTTCTTCAGCAACACATAAAAAACTTTGTGAAATACATGAGTATTTTCTTGACTGAGCCTTCACTCTGCTGGAGAAGATCTACTGCTGCAACAAAAGACTCCTCCCTTCAGCTTCTTTGTCACCTTCAAAGAGCCTAAGCCTGCTCTGATAGCACTGTTGGGGATTTTTCTGGAAAAATTCCAAAAACAAACAATTCAAGCACACAGAGGCAATGCTCTGTTTCCTTTACTCCAGGGTCTTTTTGCACAGGGAAGCTTTTTTTAAATTTTTTTACTGAGAACAGAGTATTGCACCACCATAAAAAGATTTCTATTCATTAAAACAAAAATCACTGATACATATTCATCCTCTTTCATTCGGAGGGATTCACCAAAACATTTCAAAAGAAATTACTCTGTCTCGTTTTGAAATTTTACACCAGTGTGTGTAAAAATTTCTTTTACATTCACTGCTGTGTGAAAACAAAAATTTCAAGGATTTACTGCTGTAAAAGTAATAAAAAGATCAACGCACTGCTGTGTGAAAATTACGTATTCACAAAAACTTACATTACCCCATACTTACATTACCCTTTTCAGTGCTGTGTGAAAGATTTCATGGTTTTTCTGATACATGCTTCCCCCTGTTTCATTACATACTATGTGAAAATTACGTATTCACCAAAACTTACATTACCCTTTTCACTGCTGTGTGAAAGATTTCACGGTTTTTCTGATACATGCTTCCCCCTGTTTCATTACATACTCCCCTGTATTTTTCTCTTTTCACTTCTTCGCACTGCTATGTGTTTCATACCAAAAAAAATACAATTCACAAAAAAAACATTACAATGTGTTTTACTTGTTCAGTAAAACAAAACTTACCCCGTGAATAATTAAAAACAATATAATTAAAAACTATATGACATTGCCCATACCTATTATAAATTTGCCATACTTCCGTAAGAAATAAAAATATTAAAATTAAAAGCTTTTACGAAAACTCTACGAACCCATTTAAATTGCCTTTATGTTTCACTAACGGTCAACCCAAAAACTTTTACGCAATATCAAAATTTATTTGCTGCAGATTTGTGATGTCCGTAAACCGTTGATTTTCCCTCAAGAAATCCAACGGTCCACAACGATATCGGGTGAGCCTTTTTAACCGAGCTTTACCTCCCGAGAAACTGTCAGAGGGTGACGTCAGGCCTCTGCCACGCGTCAACTCTAAATTTTCTCGGGTCGCCTATGTACCAAAACTGCCTTCACACAAAAGCGGTCCGAGAAACTTACCGCGGGTTTGTGGTTTTACTGTGGTGGTTTTGAGCGTTGGTACGACTGCGTTGAAATTACATATTCAACACGCAGATATTACTGATTTGATTAAAATACTTAAATTTGTAACTGTATAGTTTTTCTAAATTAATTAAAGTGATTAAGATTTAAATCAATATTTTTAATCAACGTAACATTCTATTAATCTATTGAATTGTAATTTTGATATTTAAATTAATATTTTTAATCAAAATAATTTGAATAATCCATTGTAATTGAATTTATGTACACTACATTGATACAACCATTGCTCCGGAAAAAGCCGCCATTAACTGCCACCTGCCTTCCCCAACTTGTGCGTGGATCTCCTCGCTCCAGATTGCAAGTAGTCAAAGAGAATACAAAAGATGGGCTTAGGGATTGGTCGAGCCTTGAGAAATTCTCCACGCTCCATGATCGGAAATGAAAAGATAGATTCAAAATTTTGCATACAATGTGGAGTTGAATTCGATAGACCACAAATTGGGGGAATTTGTACCCACTCAACTTTTTCAGACATGCAAGAAACTATAAGAAATCTTGCACAATTGGTGGGGATATACGGTATACTCGAGCAAAAATGTTTCAACTTACCATCTTCTTCGTTTTACCATTACATTATTAGTTCCACTGTTAGATGAACCAAACTTGTGATTGGGATTGGGATTGGGATAACCAACTGCATAGGAAATCGTCGAAGAGATAGAGCTCAAGGCTGCTCCACGGAAAATAGAGTTTGGAAAACCAGATTTGATGCCTCTTTCAAGAGCTTGAATTTTTCATTTCTAAATACTCTAATACTAAGCGGATTGTGCGTGGTCTAAGCGCTTTCTTCAAGCTCTGCGCGAATTAGATGAGAGGGCCTTTCAATCTGCCGGGAGCAGCTGTAGAAATGGCTAGAGGAAAATCATCGCAAAGGTCGTGAAATTTGAATATATGGTAGATCGGCCAGAGTGTATGCCATAATCAGTTAACGTTTTTTACTTGTAAATTGTAAAAGAAATAGAAATATAGAAATTCAGATAACAGCAGCTAGAGTTGCTTGATTACACAACCAGAAAAATGAGAGTGGATGATTTCTGCCTCTCGGTGATCCTTTAATTTATACTAGATGTTTATGTTCATTACATCAATTAAACAAATATATTTTAAGCGGTGTTGCCCTTTCGTTTCTGCAGGAGGTGAGGCGGTGATAACCTCCAGAAGAATGAAAAGCCAAGGTAGTGGCAAGAAGAGCCAAGGCGATGGCTGCTGTGAAATAATTATTCTTACATTCTCCCTCTTAATTATTTCACAAAAAGAATAAAACTTTGCTATTACATAAAAATGTCGTTACATCATGCATACCCCTGTATTTTCTTTTTGAGTTTCAAACAATTCCTTTCCGAAAGGGTTTGTAAATATGTCTGCAAACTGGTCTCCTGATCTGCAAAACTCCATACATATTTCATTATTGTTTACTAATTCTCGAATGAAATGATACCTCATATCAATATGTATACTCTTCTTATGGAAAACATGATTTCTTGATAATGTAATAGCAAATTTGTTGTCACAGAAAATGAGTGGGTTATGTTCATGCAACAACTCTTTCAAAATTCTTCTCATCCACACAGTTTGACATGTTGTTGTTGTGGTTGCAACGTACTCTGCTTCAGCTGATGATAGAGTCACAATGTATTGCTTCACTGGGGCCCATGAAACTGCACCTAAACCAAAACTGAAGACATACCGAGATGTGCTCCTCCTGTCATCAATATTGACTGCAAAATCACCATCCGTATATTGAATTAGTTTAAAATCTAAATCAGATGCATACAGAATACCATAATTATTTCTTGTTCCAACAACATATCTTAAAATCCTTTTTCCAACTAGCCAATGGGTACTCTTGGGGGACTCCATGAATCTAGAATTTAACATACACCAGACATTATATCAGGCCTTATTGTAGTCAAATACATAAGACTTCCAACCAATTGTTTAAACAAGGTTGGATCAATATCTGAACCATGATCATCCTTACTAAGTTTTGTACCAATTGCATTTGGGGTTACAACTGGTTTACAGTTTAGCACCCTGAACCATTTCAATATATCATTTGCATACTTAGATTAACAAATGAAAATACCATCTTTACATTGAGTTACTTCAATATCACGAAAATATTCCATTAGTCCTAAATCAGTCATATCAAATTTTCTTTCCATGCTTCTCTTAAAATCATCTATTGAGAGATCTCCAGTGAAAATCAACTCATCAGCATACAAGTACACAATCAAAATTTTACCATCCTCATTTACTTTTGTATACAAAGGTGTCTCACTTGGACTCTAGGTGGCTCACTTGGACTCCTCATGAATCCATTGTTGTTAAGATATTTATCAATTCTACTATGCCATACTCGGGGTGCTTGTTTCAATCCATATAATGTTTTCTTTAATTTGTAAACCTCCTCTTCTTGACCATCAATTTCATGTCCACGAGGTTCTTTCACATAAACCTCTTCTTTCAGAAAGCCATTTAAAAATGAAGACTTGACATCCATCTGATATATTTTCCATTTATCGCAGCAATAGCTAATAGCATTCTCACTGTGTCAAGTCTAGCTACAGGTGCAAAAGTTTCATTATAATCAATACGAGGTTGTTAATTGAACCCTTGAGCTACAAGTCTTTCTTTATGCTTTTCAATTTCACCTTCAACATTCACTTTAGTTTTGCAAACCCATTTAACACCTATAGTATTCTTACCTTCAGGCAAATTTACAAGTTCCCAAGTATTATTTTTTTCAATAGCATCAATTTCTTCATCCATGGATTTTATCCAATGTTTTTCTTTCACAGCTTCATCAAAATTTACCAGATCATACACAAGTAATGCAAAATTTGAAATTTGATTTATTTCATCATTCTTCTCATACAATTCCTTTAAACTTCTAGCCTTATGACCTTTAATTCTATGCTTCAATGTAGCTATTGTAGGATTAGAATCATTACTTACCTCTGATCCTGTTGTTTGTTGTGCACCATAATCTTATGGTTCACCATGTTCATGATTTCTCGGTGTTCTGAATTGCAATGAACTAAATCTTGGTGATTGGCTTACTGACGTGCTTGCAAAATGTGTATATGGAATTGGTTTTCCACCTTGTGCTTCTTGCTCATCTTCATTATCATCTCCATGAGATAATATAGTTGTCTCTGAAACAGATTTATCTATGCTTCCATCCTAAGCTTCTTCTTCCTTGAACTCAACATCTCTAATGATAATATATTTCTTGGTGATGGTATTATAAAGTATACATGCTTTAGACTCATCACTATATCCAATAAAGATACATTTCTCACTTCTACCATCTAACTTCTTTCTCAATTCTTTAGGGACATGTGCATAAGAAATGCAACCAAAAATTCTTAAATGAGATATATGACAAATCTTACCATTCCATGCTTCCTTGGGAACTTGATCCTTCACACTCTTAGTCGAACTTCTGTTAAGAATATAAGCAGCACAAGCTACTACTTTTCCCCACTATTCATTTGGTAGATGCTTCTCCTTCAACATACCTCAAGCCATATTCATAAAAGTTCGATTCTTCCTTTTAGCTATTCCATTTTTCTTTGGATTATAATGATCAGTAAACTGTCTTTTGATTCCATGTGATTGACAAAACTCAATGAAAACTATTAGCATATATTCACCACCTCTATTTGATCTCAAAATTTTAATATGATTTCCACCTTCGTTTTCAACCATAGCTTTAAATCTTTTAAATACAGAAAATACTTCAGATTTCTATTTCAGAAGATAAACCCATGTTTTCGACTGTAGTCATCAATACAAGTAAAAAAGTAAACATTACCATCTAAAGGTGGTGTTTGAATTGGTCCACATAAATCTATGTGAACAATCTCTAATAGACGTCTTGCCCTATATGAAACTCCATATACAAATCTATGTCTATGATGCTTTGCAAGTGTACAACTTTCACATGAACACATCGATTGTTGAATAGTGAGTAACCCTTTCACCATCTATTTCTTCTGCAACAAATCTAGACCACCAAAATATAATTGACCATATCTTAAATACCATAACCATGGCTCGTCGAAATTTTTAGTTTTAAGAATTCAAGGACATAGTCAGTTCATTTCTCACGATAAGCACAAACATTCTATTCTTTGTCATTTCTACTCTTGCTATCAGCTACTTACTTGGATATTTGTCAATGATAGTACACTCATTATTCTTAAAAAATACTCTATACTTTTTCTCTATCAATTGTCCAATGCTCAATAAATTGCATTTCGAGCTAGGTACATAGCAAACATCATCAGTTGTTCTTCTATCACCATCTCTAATATAAACAACAATCATTCCTTTGCCTTTAACACATACCTCAATATCATTACCCAACTTGAATTTAGACTCAATATTGGTGTCTATTGGAAAGCAAATCTTTGTTTCCAATCATGTGATTGTTGTAACTGCTATCTAAAAACCAAATATCATTTGAACATTATTGAGTCACGTTACAAGCCATAAACACTGGCTTCTGACAGTCTTCAAATTCTTCTCAAATGTGTGCAGATTGCTTACCAACATCTACCTGCCTCTTCAAAGACTTACTAGAAAAGTTGCCATATGTTTTACAATAATAACATTGAACTTTAGACGTATCATACCTTTGACTTCCTCGATTCCAGGTTCTATTGTAACGCACCCTTAAATTAGGAGGACATTTCTGAGATTTATCTTCAAGATCATAATTATCTCATGGACGTCTATGATCAGCTGCTCTGTCACCTCGTCCTCTATTACTCGATCCTCCTCTGCCTCTTCCTCTATGAAATTGAAGCTGAGTTTTGAAGGCATTATCCAATGTGCTGCCATCATATCTTGACATACTGGATTCATGTGCAATCAACGAACCAGTCAAATCTTCAATTTGCATTTTACTTGTGTCCTTGAACTCTTTTATGGATACAACAATTGCTTCAAATTTCTTTGGAAAACTTCGAAGGACATTCTCGATCACCCTCTTATTTTAGAGGTCTTCTCCATATTGTTGCAATTGGTTAGCAACACTCATGAATTGAGTTATAAAAGCATCCACAATTTCTCTGTCTTTCATTTTCAGATTCTTGAAATCTCTTCTCAAAATTTTCAACTCAACATTCTTTACTTTTGCTACACCATGATAACAAGATTCAAGGATGTCCCATGCCTCCTTCGAAGATTCTGCATTTGATACTTTTGAAAGTATCACGTCATCTAAGATTATTGAATAAGGCCAAGATATTTATTGTCCTTCTTTCTATTTTCTTTCAACAATGTTCATTCATCATTTGTAAGAGCCATCATTGCTACCTCGTTAGCAATCCTGGTATACCCATCAGTAACAAATCCCCAAAGATCACGAGAACATAACAATGTTCTCATTCGAATAAACCAGGAACCATAACGTTTCTCAGTTAAAATAGGAATTGACTGATTACTCTTAGTATTGGATGCCATCTCTCACAAATAATTGAAATCTTCAGATAAAATTTAAAACAAAACTCTCACATTATAATACTTTCAATTCCTTTCCAATACCCTTCAAAAGTACCCTTACAAATACTGCGTGCATGCTCTTTTAAAAAACAACTTTGAAATGCCCTTTTTAACTTCCTTAATAAACCTTTTATGAAAAATACTTTAGAACACACTTTTAACTCCCTTAATATAATATATAAATCATTTTTTTAGTTAAACAACTTCAATGTGACTTTAAACGATATTGTCTTTCAAAATTTGCAAAGGGATTTGAAAAAAGACAATTATCCATACTGTTGAAAGATGTGTACATAGTGCATATTTACATCACTAGCTACTAGAATGCAGATTTATCTCACTGGCTAGCACAATGCAAACTGCAGCTCCACTTCACCAAACTTCATACATCACTATCAAAGTTTGTTAGTTTGGTCTGCCACATCACAGAACTGCTTGAAACACCTTTGCAACTTAGTTGAACTCTTCCAACCAACTTCTTTGTCTTCAAAGTTGATGTGAACAGAAAAATAACAAGAAATTATTCAAAACAGCATGCTCACCTCTCCACACAAAAACATCACAGAAGCAAACTTCAAACTTATCTAGACTATGTAATAAAGCAACTATCCACTCACATGCTCCATGTATGAAGATGCACATATCAACTAAATCATATAATCCAGTCATAAATCCACTAAACTAGCTAACATCACAACCATACAACAACAACGTCGCTCTGCGTGAGGCTCCACATGACTTCACTCTACAGTGTTCACACTTACTCAATAGGTTGTTGCTTATGGGCTAAACTAGCTCTAATACCAGATGAAAGAAATAGAAATATAGAAATTTAGAGAAAAATAGCTATAACTTCTTTATTACACAACTAGGATTACACAACCGAAAAAATGAGAGTGGATGATTTCCACCTCTCCGTGATCCTTCAATCTATAGCAAATGTTTATGTTGGTTACATGAATTAAACAAATATATTTTAAGCAGTTCTTCCCTTTCGTTCCTGTAGACGGTGAGGTGATGATGAGCTACAGAAGAACGAAGAGCCAAGGTGGTGGCAAGAAGAGCCAAGGTGGTGGTTGTCGTGAAATAATTATTCATACAAATTGATCGTATTGATATTTTAGTTTTTTAGTTTAAAAAAATATGAGAAGGTAAAATGGACTTGAAAGTTTTGTAATTACATTTGACTTTGTGTCTATTGTTTTGCTTGCTGACTAAGAAAATATAGAGGAACTATATGTGGCGTACCCTCAAATATCCTTTCGATTCATAACACCCTTACTCGATTTGGTGTTTGGGGATCGACAGGCAGGTGGGTTGAGAAAGATATTATTCTCGGCACAAACGGAGGGGGTTGGATTGCCTCAATTATTCTATGACTTTGTTGTTGCTGAACATCAATTATTGGGCTGACTACCCTCAATAAACATCTCCATCTTGAACCTTCCCTATTCTCGATGATGCTCTCCTCTAAGTCCAAACCCTCCATTAATAGCTAGAGCAATTATACTTATCGGAATAGAACTTGTGCTACGAATAAGGGCTTTATTTCTTGTCTGGATAGATTTCCTTTTGGGATCAAGGAAGGCCAAGTTGTACCTCACCATTGAGCAACATAGTATAAGATAGTTTCTCAAGCCCCACGAGCGATGAGTGACAACTTAGTGGTGGCTTCGCTGTATTGATTAAATGGACTGAAAGGATAATTCATCATATGTAACCCTTCACAAACAATACAATTTACACCATGATACTACATGATTCATACCATTATACTGTGCAAGTTACAAACAATATAATTTACACCATTATAATTACAGACAATTTAATTTGCGCCATTATTTTTTTTAAATAATAAAGCGCTTCTGTATTACTAAAAAATAGATAGTACAAATAACATATTCCTTGATTACATCTTGCTTCCACAACATTCATTACCTCCAAAAAAAACAGTGAGGTCTCTTTCCTGCTAGTCTTAAGCTCTAATTTTATAACCCTAATCTTCTTAGTTCACTGTCGAAGATACCTAGTTCAAAAATATTTTATGATAGAAAGAAAACTAAATATGTGTTAATCTTCTTACATTATCTAAAATCCCTTTTGTCCTTGTTTCCCCGGCAGTGGCATTGCCATCCAATTCTTTGAGAAGTTGATATTTCCAGCATTTACCTTAACCCCATCTTTAAGTGCTGCAAAAAAAAAACTTACCAGGATCTTTCCCAATACCTCTTTTGGATAATAAATTTGTTGTCGAGTTCTATTCTCTATATATGTGATTGGTGTTAAATGAGTTGATATGTACTCACCATAGTCTTCATGTGTTCATCCAATTTTCCAAGAACGGAGGGTTTAAATTGTTCAATCCCTTAACCCGGTCGATAATGCCCTTTGCATCCCCATAGACCTGTAGGTTCTCCAATCTCAACCATTTCCCTACTATCAGTACTCCCCATAGTGCCACAATCTTTGCCTTACTATTAGTGCATTGTCCTCTTTCCCACCAAATATGATAGCTTTTTCTTGGCTGTGTGACTATGTACAACCCATATCCACTTTTTCGCCCACTGGGAGTGTATGGCATATGTTTTTCCAGATGATTCTTTTGTGTTTTGTTGCAATTTGTGCTGGTCCTATCTCTAAGAAATATGTCACATTTTTTGTTACGTCCTCCCAACTAGGGCTTCCATGACTAGTAACTCAACCCAAGCTATTACAGGGATTCTAGAGTGTTTGTTCAACTAGGTCTTCCACGACTAGTAACTCAACGCAAGCTATGGAAACATGAGAACCAACCAAAACAAAGAAATGAAAGTAAACCCACAATCACCATGGATATCTAGGAAATGGAAAGTCTAGGTAATCCACTGTCAATCTCGACCATCCTCCATGCTATTGAAAAATCATAACCAATAAATCATATGCATGTGCCATGCATGTCAAAACTAGTGAAGAAATCATACATGCATCTTGGTACCTGCAAGCAAATCTAATGTAGCTGCTAATGCCAATGCCTCCTGGCACTTTTCCTTTACCTTCTTTCTCCAAGAATCCAAGTATGCCATAGCCACCAAGAGTGCTCCAAGAAAACTCTAAGTATCCAAGCATATGAGAGAAAGAGAATAATGAGAAAGCTCCAAAACTAAACTGACAAAATGTTCACACTGCAAGGAAAAAGCTTTCCAACTAATTCTCAGAAGCCTTTTTATTAATGAGGCCTCTATTTTCTTCATTTTCCATTATTTTCTTTCAATTTCCTCCTGTTGTGCCTTGCAAAACAACCCCCCATTTCAAAAATATCTTTTTCAAAAAACATTAGAATATGGAATGGGTCCCTCTTAGAAAATAAAATTGATATCAAAGCTTTATTTCATTTAAAGAAACAACATAAGGCGCAAATAAAGTTTTGGCGATAAAGTTATCGGAAGATCGTACATCGCAAAGGTGAACAACCAATGCATCAAATGACATATGCCCTTTCCCCGATGCGATAAAGCCATCGGCAATATCGCAATCGGCAATCGGTGAAACCCTTATGTGTCCTTAGTGCACCACATGGTAAATCCCCGATGCGATAAAGGCATCGGCGATATCGCAATCGGCCCCACTCCTCTTTTAAACACATATGCGCTATGCTTCCCGCCGATGCGATATCGCAATCGGCAATCGGCAATCCTCTTGTACCATTCTTAACGCTCATATGGTTTTCGCCGATGCGATATCGCAATCGGCGATAAGCGATATCCAAACCCATTGTTGAAGCCATTCGTGCCCCTCTTTCCTTGCGATGCGGTAAAGCACAATTTTCAATGAAAATCCAGTTAAGTGATTGGAAGGCCAATTTATTGGTAATTAATGCATAATCACTCATACCCGGCCGCCCATACGTCCTCTACTCGCTTTAAGAGATTTACGAATCAAATTCGGAGTAATGGGCATTTATAAAGGTGGCAGACCCTATACGGTTACATAATGAATCCCTGCCCTAAGATTTGCCTAAAGATTGTCTCCGCGCCGTTCAACAAAAGCCAGATATATCAACGTTAATCTTTTACATTCGAATATCATCTCTGAGTCTCTCTATTATCTCTGTGTTACGCCTGATCTTATTCTCTGTTGCAGGATAAATTTCTACTAGAGAACTCAAAACATGATGGGGAAAAAGTCCAAGAAGGCCGTCAATGTTTCAAACGCACCAGCCACAGGACAATCAACGCCAAGTAGTAAGAAAGGTTTAATATCCGACACTACATGCGCAGGCCTAGCAAACACCACTTGGCAAGGAACTTACGACTTAATAGAAGCCGAAAAACCAGCACAAGCAGAGGATGAAGCTACTGCGGATTCATCTGATAAGTCAGAAAACAGTATTAAAGATTTGGCAGACTCGTTCCTCCATAGAATTGCAGCTAGAGAACAAATGCTCCCTTATACTGACGTGGTGAAATGGGCAATTGAAGAGATCCCCTTCACTGATAGAACTTTCGTCACAAAGGATGGGAGAGTTTTTGGGTCATTCAAGCCTGAAGATCTGAGACAAATGTACCATTTGCCGGCGTCAGAAGAAGTATATAATAGCGCCTTTCTAAAAAAATTTGCAAGTGAACACGCGATCGAATCTGAGCCTATCAAGGAGTGGAGGCAGAACCCAGCTAAACACAAACATGAATCCTCCGGTAAGTACTCAGTCGACTCTCTGTGTTCTCCTTACTGTTATGCCGGTATAATGATGTGTAGATTGTGGGGTTTACATGATTCCGCCGTTTTCACCATTGAAATGGTTCCTCTCATGGAAGCGGCGGTAAACAGTGTTATTATGGATTGGGCCACTATTCTATCAGATAAACTGGCAACAGCTGTTATCAATTTTAGGAACAATTCTAGAGTCAGCGAAAGAATAATTCCTCCTTTTTACTACAGTGCGTATATCTTGGACACTTTGTGTTTTAATTCTGAATTCCCTATTCTTGGCTGGAGGTGGACTGTGCAGGACCCCTCGCCCATTCA
>APFE031126853.1:1127-11676 GCA_000404065.3 Pinus taeda
AGTGAAATGTAAAAGCAGTTTAAAATGGTAAGAATAGACCTTATTGTACCTTCCTTCACAGGTCAAATATTTCTGTATACAGGTGAGAAGAAGAGCATAATGTTCCTTGACATAATTTCTGGGCACTGCTTTTATTAAGTCTTCGTTTACATATGCCTCCTTTAAAAACTCCTTACAAGGATTCATATCAAACTTAAAATTTTTAAACCATTCTTCCCGTCCTCTTGGGATCTCTGTCACAGCAGATATTGCTTCTGGAGAAACCTGTACTTCTAGCATAACTATCTTTGAATTTAAACCAGTGAAGTTTAGCACAAATTCTTTAGTTACCTGCGCATGTCCTCCTTGTAGCTTTTTGCAAAAGTTCCAGCACCCAGCATCTTTGAACGCTTTCTTCACGCCTTCATCCCTCAACGCTATGTCCAGGCCTTCAGGTTCAGTCCTCTGGCATTTTCGGATATGTGCTCTTTTCTCTCCATTTTTCCCTTCGAGATCTTCACACACAAAGTCTAACAGCTCTAGTCGAAATGGTGATTCAGCTCTTTTTTAATTCAGCCTCGCTTGTAATCAGGCTCGCTTGAAATTCAAATTCTTTCATTGAAACACTTCAATACATAATCAGGTAGACTTGTCACTCAGGCAGCACTTACGACCATCATTAAGGTCTATGCACGGTAAAATCTCTTGGGAATGATATTTCTGTGCATATCAACAGTCTATTGGTGGAGTAGTGGCAAATGAGTGTTCAAACGTGATACGAGAGGTACACAAACTGACATGAGTGGACACAATTGATGACTCACCTACGGACTTGACATTTCGGGAAAGATTCGCTGCGAAATGCACGAATCCATGATTTCGCAGCGCTGTTATTTATAAATTCTAATGATGCGCTGCGAAACTGCCTAATCATGACGCGCTGCGAAACTGCTTAACCATGATTGCGCTGCGAAACTGGCAAATGGGATTACGCTGCGAAATCACTAAAAGACATGGTGACTTGGATAAGACAAGACATGACTATGGAACAATGATGGGTGGAGGAGAACCAATAGGAGTCGAGTATGGTTTGAGTTAAAAACTTTTAAAACTCCAAATCCTAAGTGAGAAAAATAAAATGAAATCATCTTTAACACAGACCTTTGTCATCAGACTAGGACAGATAATTATATGCATCAAATTTTTAGTTCTAAGTGATAACAAACCCTATCCATTTTTTTTAGACGGATATATGTTATGTGATACTCTAATACAATATAACACATTGGTGTGCCCTACGTAATATAATGCACTGGTATATTATAACAATGTTGGTTCTACCTAGTCTATTCATCGGTATGTCCTATGTAATACAATGCATTGGTATATTATAACTATGTTGGTTCTACCAAGTCTATTCATTGGTACTCCTGGTGTAATATAACTCACTAGCATGCCTCTACCAAATAGCACCGTTATAATTTAAAATTATTTATAAAAAAAAATTGTTGACTGTGTCAAACAATTAAATGGTTAGTCCGTTTTTTTTAAACGATCTCTGTTTCGCAGTGCGCCCTATGTAATATAATGTACCAGTGTTAGTGGTGCTTCTATCACATCAAATATTGTCAACACTGTATGTTTTTACAAAACACGATCTGTTTATCGGTGTGCCCGGTGTAATATAATGCATCGGCTCACCTCCACCAAATAGCATCATTAAGTGACTTGTATTTTATTTTTTTATGTGTTTGTTTTTTACTATGATGACGGTGCTTTTATTGTCACAAATTGTACCATCATAATTTGAATTTATTATAAAAAATTAATTTTCATTGTCGGTGTTGAACAATTAGAAGCACTAAGGGGTTTCATAATTACACTGGTTACCAAAGCTTTTTTTGGCTGAAAATTATTTGATTTATATATAAAATATATTTAACGACTTCTTTATTGAATGGTAGAGGTTGGATATTGATTAAAAAATGTCTAAGAAAGTGTCAAGTAACAAAAATATTGATCGACATAATGATAACACATCGAAAAAAGTAGAGAAGGCAAGTCCTTTGTAAATTCTTTACAAAATTAATATATTTGAACTTTATTTAAGTTTAATTAACATGTATTGGTTAGTATGTGTCATGCAGAGCCACAAAATGAAGAAGGGTTGTACGATTATTTCTAATCTAAGTGCAGAAGAACATAAAATCTTGATAGAAATGTTGCAAAATGATGAATCGAGTGAATGAAAAAATACTACTCAATGTGAGTTTTTTTTTTTTTTTTTCAAACAATCTATTAATTCATATATTTTTAATGTTCTACAAGGAGCAACAACGAAGGAAAAAAATCAACGTTTTTCTAAGAAAAGAAAAAAGTATATAACATGTAAATGACAATGAAATGGTCCTTAGCTCATCTGGAGTGGTGTTGGAGGTTAATGAAAGGGATAATTTTTTTTACAAAAATATGAGGGATCTAGTAGTACGAACGTATAGACATACTTTCCACTTATAATACAAAAATTAATCCACTGATTCTAAGAACCAAATTATATCTAAACTACTGGAAGTGTTTCCATAACAATGGTCAATGAGATATGTCAGACTTGCAATAGCAAAAACATACAACAACAAAAATATTCAAAAGATAATATTCCTAATTAAAATGAATTTCAAGAATTATATGTATATATTACTACAAACCATTAATTTATTAATATCAATTTTGTTATATTTAGTTTTCATATTTTATGAAAGCTAGTTTTATATAACATATATTATTAATTATTAAAATTAACATAAACATATAATATTTTAATTATTTTACATTTATTTTTAATTATTTATTTTTATTTTTCCTAACAACGAGTTTTTTTTTTCTTCACTAAAACAGTTATGTTTTATTAGTATGAGAAGAAGATTGGGCTCACGCCGTAGCGGCCATCTTTACATTACATCCATTTATGTTTCTTTTGCTGATTCTATGTTCAGGAACCTCAAGGGTTACAGGGATGATGAGAGCTTTCACCATTTATGAGGAGTTGTCCTTTTCCCAACATGCAGCCTTTGTTTGCCATCAAGTTAGCTTCGTTATTCAGGCTTCTGAGAATATGAAGGATTTGTAGGAGTCAAAGTCAAGCAGGATACACTTTAGTCTGCTTAGAGATTTATTGAGGCCTGCGTTGTTAAACAGTTTGCCCGTGTTTAAATTCTTTATTAGGATCTCTGAGTCTCCAAATGCTTGGAAATCTTTGTCGCCTCTGTCTCTAGCTATTTGACAGACTATGAGGAGTCCTTGGATCTCTGCCTGATTGTTGGTTTTTTGCCCGATGCCACAGCAAAAATTGTCCCCTTTTGTACCGTCCGGGACATAGATGACCCCTCCAGCTCCCGCTGTCCCAGGGTTGCCTTTGGAGGCTCCATCAAAGAAAATCGTGGTTATTTTTTGTTGCCGCCACCATTCATAGAAGTTGGATACAGAGTCCCTTTTACGCCATTCCGGGTTTGTAGTGTGAGGAGCTGTTAACTGCTTCCGAGGTTGAGAGGATAGGGGGCCCAACCACCTCTCTTCTTCAGGGAGGAGCAAGGAATCTTCTGTAGAATGTTGTTGTTGGACTGCTTCAAGAAGAATGGATTTGGCCTTTGCCGCTGCCATCAACAGAGTTTGCAGCTTATCATTGAATATCAAGTCATTCCAGGTCAACCAAATCTGCCAGCAAACAAACTTGGGGATAGCGTTCCAGACTTTTCTCTAGATGGATTTGCTGGGGATTTTATTGGGGTAGCTTTGGTTCCAAGAATCGAAAAGATCAGCAACAGAATTATAGGTGGGGGCTGGGATATGCAACTCTTGAAGAATAAGACCCCAGACTTCTTTGGAAAATTTGCAATCCATAAAGAGATGTCTGGCTGTTTCTGAGCTCCTTCTACGCAGGTCGCATCTATGCAGCCCTACTATGCTTTTCTTCATCAAATTATCTCCAGTTAGCAGCTTGTTGTGGACCAGCGTTCAGAAGAAAAAGTTTACTTTGGGGAGCACTAATGGTTCCCATACTTTCTTCCAAAAATCAGGCGATTTGCTGTTGTTCCTGTTGGGTAGAAGGGAGTTATAGGCTGCGGCTGTTGTGTAAATTCCTGAGCGCCCCCATCCCCAGCTATCCTTCATCTTTCTATTCACTGGAGCTGCGTCCTCTAACAACGCTTCTAGGACGCTTTTCGGCTGTTGTAGTCGTTCTGGAACTCCAAAGAAATCCCAGCTTTCCCAGTTATCGTGGCAGTCCCAGTTTGACAGGTCATAGATGATTTTTATACCTGCGCGTTCTAGCCAGTGTTTTAACTCTGTTATTTCTTCATTTTTCGCAAGGGGTTCACAATTCATGATTCTGTCTTGCCACAGATTTGTGCATCTACTGCTTCCGGGGACCCTGTACACGTTGCACATGAAGAAACTCGTTGTTTTGCTACAAAGTTTCCATGCCTGGGAGCTTTGATTTGGATGCACTGTTTGAATGTTCCTGAGATGAACGTTGTGCGCATATTTTGTTTTCAGCATTTTACTTACGGGATGATTGGGCTCTTTGAAGAGCTTCCAAATGATCTTGCCTCCCAATGCCCGGTTGGCTAGTGCTGGATCACGTATCTGAAGGCCTCCTTCTGAGAATGGGCGCTTGACCACATCCCATTTTACTAAATGAAACATGTTTTGGTTTCCTTTCCCACCCTTCCAAAGGAACTCTCTGAAAATTTTTGAAATTTGATCTGTTACGCTTTTGGGGGTGAGGAGGAAGGCAGCTTGGTATATAGGGAGCACCGACAGAACAGACTTGATCAGGATGAGTTTGCCTGCTTTAGTGAGCTAGTGTCCTCCCCATCCTGTAATTTTTGTTTTTATTTTGCTTATGATTCCAGTCAACAGTGACCTCTTGTTGACGCCGATTGTGATGGGGAGGCCCAGGTAATTGATCTTATCCCATTGAGCGTGTCCTTTGAAGCCTATCAGGTTGGAGATGCTTGTGAGGTCCTGCTGACCAATGTTCCATCCGTATATTTCGCTTTTATTCCTGTTGATAGAAGCTCCCGAGACCCTGCAATAGCAATTAAGAACAGAATCAAAGGCTTTGGCTATTCTGGCTGAAGCTCCACCCAGAAGGAGGGAGTCGTCCGCGAAGAGAGCATGGTTCAGGGCTGGGGAGGATAGAGAGGGTTTGAGGCCAGGGAGGGAGCCTGAGGCTTTTTCTGCAGCTAGCTTTCTACTGAGGGGGTCTGCCAGTAGGATGTAAAGGAAGGGAGAGAGCGAGCATCCTTGCTTGAGGCCTCTCCGGGCTTGAAAAAAGGAGGAGGGTCTTCCATTGACGAGAGGAGCTATCCAGGGGTTATGGGTGCAGGCAGTGATAAGGTTTACAAAATGAGTGGAAAAGCCAAAGGAGAGGAGGACCTTATAGAGGAAGGGGCGGTTGACACGGTCGAAAGCATTGGCCATGTCAAGTTTAATCAGCATGCCTTTTTCTTTACGCTGGTTGCTTGAGTGGATAATCTCCTGCACTTGGATGACATTGTCTAAGATGTGTCTGCCTTCTACAAAGCCGCCTTGATTGTTAGATATTAGCCTGTTGAGCAGTGGCTTGATCCTGTTGGCTAGCAGCTTTGCCAGAATTTTGTATGAGACGTTACAATGTGATATTGGCCTAAATCTGGAGAAAGTTTCAGGGTTGGTTTCTTTGGGGATGAGGGCGAGGTAAGTGGAGTTGGTTCCTCCCCCTACCTTGGCTTTTCCCATGAAGCCTTTTACCATTTTTAGAAGATCAATTTTGATAATGTCCCAGCAGATCTTGTAGAAGTGTATGGTGAATCCGTCAGGCCCAGGGGCCTTGTCCAGATCCATAGACCAGATGAATTTGCTGACTTCTTCTTCAGTGATGGGGCTAATGAGAACAGAGTTATCTTTAGGGCTGACCAGATGAGGGATATTGGAAAGGAGGTCAGCAGTTTCCTCTTCATTTATATGCTTATCTGCGGTGTAGAGTTGTCTGAAATGATCAACTGCTACTTCTTTTATCTGACTGAACCCTTTGCAGATCTCCCCCTCTGTGGTTGTTATTTCAGAAATATGGTTTCTGGCAAGTCTTGCTCGAAATTGATAGTGGAAGAAAGTGGTGTTCCGGTCTCCAGCTTTCAGCCACAGACTTTGAGACTTTGTTCGCCAATACTCTTCCTCACTTCGAAGAGATCGATATGTTGAGCATTGATTTTTGACTTCTTTGTCAAGTAGCATTGGGGTCATTTCTCCTTTTTCCATTTCTGCTTGCAGGGCCTCAAGGGAATGAATATTTTCTTTTCTTTCACTAGTTGGATTTGGAACCGGTTTCTTGATCCAGTCCTTCAAGGCTTGCTTTGTGGCTTTGAGCTTTTGTTCCCATACATAACTGGAGGATCCTGTGACTGGTTTTGCCCATGCAGTTTTCACTGTATCTATAAAGCCCTCCCTTTCTATCCAAAGAGAGTTGAATCGAAAGGGGATTGTGCCTAGGTCTTCTTCTTCTTCCAGAATTAGCTGGATGGGCTTATGGTCTGAAGTCAGTTTGGGCAAGATTTTGGTGATGATTATATTCTTATGCATCATCAGATTGCCTTGAACTAAAAAACGGTCCAGCCGAGCAGCGATATGGTCCTCACCCACTCTGTTGTTGGACCAAGTGAAGGATCCTTTGACCAGAGTGAAATCAAGAAGATCCCACTGCTGGATGAGGTCCTCCACCATGGGGAGCATGGGGTCTCTGTTATTAGTGCCTCCCCTTTTTTCTTTTGGTTTTAAAACTATATTTAGGTCCCCAACAAGAATGATATTGTTGGGGGAGTGCTGCTCAAGTAATTCATTGAGAGATTTCCAACAGTCCCTTTTTTCTAAATATAGAATGGGTACATAAAGATTGAAAAGGGAGATAGTTAACTTACTTGTGTAGTGCGTGAGTTTCGTGTAGATCCAGTGCTGGGTTTCATGATTTTTGTTCAGCTGGAAGAGGTCTTCTGGCCAGAGAGTTGCCAGCCCTACAGATGAGCCTCTTGCGCTGACTGCTATTCCAGTGCTTTTCTTCCATTTCTTCTTGCTGATGTCTACCAAGGCTTTCCCCTCTATCTTAGTCTCTTAGAGCATTAGAATGTCTGAGGGTTCTATTTTGAGGAGGTCCTTGACCGCTTCTGCTTTCGAGGGGTTTCCCGGACCTCTACAGTTCCAAGAGGTGAGTCGCATTATTTACCAGGGGTGGGGTGGCAGCCCCCCTTTGGGGGCCTGTTCCTGGGGTTTCTCCTGATTGACATCTCTATTGTAGGCTTGCTCCCTTGAGTTTTGAGCCTTTCTACCTCCTCTTCCTTGCTTCTCTGCGAGATTTCCTTCCTACTTTTCTTGTGGGTTGCTCGAAGGTTTCCTCATCTGAGGAATCAGAGCTTTCAACGGGTTTTTTTCCTTGCTACTTCTGCGTATGAAGGGTTGGAGGGGCTTCCTTGGGAGGCTTCCTGGTGTGCCATTTCTACATCTTCTGTGTTGTTGATGGGAGGGTCGATCTGGTTCACATTTTCCGGAGTTGCTGTGACTGTCTTGCTCTGACTCTTTTCTTTGTCACTTGAGATCTTTTCTTGAGTGGGGTTGGAGCTGCTTGGAGTCTCTCTCTGGGTGCCTTTCTCGCTGCCTTTCTTCTAATTAGTGGTTTTTTGTACTTGTGTCCATTACTCACTGTTCTGATTGTCTGATTGTTCTTCTGACTTCTTCTTGCAGTGTCTAGCGAAGTGCCCATAGCCATGACAGTGCCTGCATTTAAATGGCAGTTGTTCATAGTCCAGCTCTTGGATATGCGTCCAGCCTACGACTGTAAGTTTTATGGCTTCTGGCAAACCCTCTTCCAGGTCGACTTCGACACATATATGTGTACATGAGTACTGGTATTTTCTTACCGCCTGATCTATGTATTTCCCTAATCCATTGCCGATGATCTGGAGTGATTTCTGGTTCCAGAAGTGTAGTGGGAGATGGGGGAGTCGTACCCACACCGGCACCGCTGATGGGACATCCTGGGTTGGGTCGAAGTCTGGCGACCATTTATTTAATATAGGCCTTGGGGGCCCATGAAATAAGGTCCATTTCTGAAGATTAGGCTTTTGCCCTCTGCACTTTCAAATACAAAGATGAAGAAGCCTTTGCCTACGAAGTAACTTTTTATACCTTCTTTGATTAACGGCTTCCAGTTCCTTTGTGTCCAGTCCTCCACCGACTTGGGCGAAGGCCAGAGGCCCGTAAACTGACCTATGAGGCCTCTTTCGGCTAGATTCAATGTTGCTTTGCAGGTTTCTTCTTCTGGAAGGGCTACCAAGGGGATGGAGTCCATCTTCTTGACGAACTTCTGATGATTTGCAGAAGGCACTCTCTTGCAGCTCGAAGCAATCATTTCCTTGAATGCTGTCACTTCCGGTGGTGGGGGCAGAGGAGGGGCCGAGGGGTCCGGGCCCCCTGGGGGAGCCATGGCAAGGAGCAGCTGCGCAGATCACACAGAAGGAAGACGATCGGGTTGTTGCGGGGAAGATCACAGGGAGGGTGGGGCAGAGGCGGGCGAGCCCAGCAGCAGGAGGCTACCAGGCGGGGCGACCACAGGAGGCAGCTCGGGAAGGAGGGCACGCGGCTAGGTCAAGCCAGAGCTACGCGCAACAGCTATCCTAACAGCGAGTTTTGACCAAATATATTTCTATTATTTTAATAAACAACTCCCCACCTTTAATAATTAATAATAGTATATTTACCTGGGTAATTTATAATATTATACTTACTAATCCGAATTGGGTCAACAAAAGCAAGGAAAATTTTAAGAACCCCCCCTAAATTTATATGTATAATAAATGGGCGAATCTCCATAGTATATAGGAAAAATGGAAGGCGAATTTATCAATAATATAATATGTATATATAATTTTTTGGCGAATCTCTCACCAGGCATGGCGAATATTTTACTCAATTATAAAATCTTGTAAGATCTTGGTGAGTCTTTCAATAAATAATAAAACTTTGTAAAGTCCTAGTGAATCTTAGCATTGTGAACTCTTAGAGAATTTTTTGAAAAGTATAAAACCATCAGGTAACTTTCGAAGGAAATGACAGTTAGTAATAGTCCAATTCACAACTGAAGGTGTATCACAAATACGAGGGGGCATCTCCTCCAAATCACAAAAGTGCTCCAGGTTAAAATCTAGCATTATTGGAAGCTTAATGCTCTACTGGGTGTTACTGAACCTAGAAATTTTTCCAATCTTCACTAAAAGCTTAAAGATAGCTTCTCTAAGTTCCGCTTGACTTTACTATGCTCTTGAAGTGGGGGCACATGTAGCCTCTCCAAGTGAATAGTCTAAAACTAAGTGAAGATAAGGCTGATAGATCATTCAGTGTGGATCTCTTTATCCCATAATTGAATACTATGTCTCTCTTGAACCCATAATTGAATACTATTAGGACCTTCAAATTTTTCATGGAACTCAAAAATGTTGGAAGAAAGTATTTGCTTCCAGAAAACAGTAAAACTAAAGCCTCTGCTTGAGGAAAATTGATGTCACACAACTAATACTTCTCCATGGAATCTGTATAGGTAAACCACAAATGCATAATTCCATTAGAATATTGTGTTTATTGAATACACAAATGAAATCATTGCATTTCTTTAAAATATCTTTTGAGATGTCACACCACTAATACTTCTCCATGGAATCTGTATAGGTAAACCACAAATGCAGAATTCCATTAAAATATTGTGTTTATTGAATACACAAATGAAATCATTGCATTTCTTTAAAATATCTTTTGAAATCAAAATTACCGAAATTACAAATCGATAACATAGTCGGTGTAGGATAAAATTCACCCATGTCATTCACAGAAAGCATGAGAAAAAAACCTAATACTATATATAAAACCAAGAAAAATTCAAATTCATCACTTCTAGGGACTTTTAAAAAAATTACCCAAATTACAGTCTGTTTACTCCAACCTATGTTGGAAAGTTATAGAAGGATGACTAGTGCAATCAATCCATTTCTTTTAGCCCTGGATTTTTTTTAGTTTAAAACAGAAGTATACAAATATACTTGTCCAACGTATATGCTTTAACCATTCACCTTAAGATGTTTTTACAATATAATTTCCTAAGTCTATTTAATATCTTCATTATCATAAAAACCAACCTATATCCATCTTAACTCCACATCTACCACTCTTAGGGGGATGAATCTATTTATCCCTCTGAGCACTTGGTAGACCCAGAATTAAGATGGATCTAAGATAGAATTTCCCCTTTAAATAGTCTATGCTCACATCAATACCATGGGTCAATACCATGGGTTATCATAAACCTGGAGCTTAAAATTACTATTAGTAATTTATAAAATTTATAAAAATTAATAGTTGATTTTTATTTTATTTTTATTTTAACCAAGCTAAAATGTTTAACATACATTAAATTACAACATCCATTTTACTCTTGATCAGATCAAATATTTTTTCACTCTATGTCAGTTCACATATCACGATATTTGATACC
>APFE031126871.1:0-21091 GCA_000404065.3 Pinus taeda
CCAAGGAGAAGACTGAAATCTAAAACACCTTGGGTAACCAACACGTCGATATAGACGGTTTTACCTCCCAAAGTAATAGGGAACTTCGGGAGGACTCCTAGAGATGGACAGGCTCCTCCGTCGAACGCCAACAGATTTTGTGTGACCGGCCCGAGCTGCGGGGAACCTAAAGCTTGCCAAGTAGTGTACGGCATAAGACTGATCGACACACCTTCATCCAAAATAGTGCCAGGTACTGCCTTATCACAAGCAAGTACCGTAATCTGGAAAGGCACATGGGATGGAAGGCGAAAGGCGGTCAGGTGACTCCAATCAAAGGAGATGGCCAAACTACTTGGTGGGGGAATCGTATGATCGCCCCCATGCTCCATAGGAACCGAAGAGGGGCTTTCGGGAGTAGCTGGGATAGAAGAGTCATTTCCGGACTCAGGGGAATCTGCGGAGACGAGAAGAACATGGGAATTACGCCCTTCAAAAACAGAGTGATCGGGTGGTGAACTCAAGTCGACACTCTTTTCGACCAATAGTTGATCTGGAACAGGCTGGGCAGAGCCAGGTTCAGGAAGAGGAGGCTGGACAAGAGAGGAATTTGAACCAATCTCGTTGTCAGCAGGGGGACGATCTGCAGCTGCAGAAAGACGTTGTTGATATCCAACAGGGAGTTGGGGCGAGGGAGCCGCGAGACTTTCCAAGACGTCAGAGGCTTTATCCATGAGTGGACAAAGGTGAAGGGGATGATTGCCTTCACAAAGTCTGGAAGGGATTTGAATCTTCCCTTTTCCTTTACTATTCCCAACTAATAGGGTAGCATCGCCGTGAGATTCAGAGGGCGATGAGGGGCGGGCCAGATCGTGGGACCATACTTCTAAGACCCTGGGAATGCCAGGACAATCACGAAGAAGGCGGTCATCCTTGCACAATCTACAAGGAAACTTGACCTTCCGCGGAGGAGCAAAAGGTGGCCCGACTTCAGGTGTACTCGAGGGGGTAGCTACGCTTTTAGCCTCTCCTTTGAAAGCCTTCTTCTTCTTCTTAGCCACCTGGTTACTCGAATCAACATGAGGTTGTTCAGGTGGAGGGACTGATTGATCAGTAGGTGAGATGGCAGAGACCAGAGAGGTTGAGAACAACCAAACAGGCAACCCAACAGTTAACCCTAGGAGGGACAACGTTGCCATGTAAGGAGCACCAACATTCCCAAGAGGAGGGAAATAACCAGGATTTCCGTCAGGGGGGGAACTTGGGTTGGTGAACCCCGAAAAAGTTGCCATCAAGAACGAAAAAGAAACCTACTCAAACTAACGAGAACAAGACCTAACCAGGTAAATGTGAACGCGGCCGAATAAATTTTAAGACAAAGGAACTAAACTTGACCTTTTCATGCTTTAAGAGTCGAGAAAAGGACAAAAAGGTGACTCTAGTCACCTTCAAATGTTTTGTGAGCTTGAGAGCCCGAAGTGACAAATGCTCTATAGAGCCTTTTCTTTTACAGAGTCCGAAAAGGATCAAAAAGTGACTGCTCTGGAGAAACTAGGCAAAGGGGTTACCAGACAATCCGTAAAACTGCTTATACACCTTGGCAATCGTATGAAAACCAAGGACTTTCCGTACTGCAGTCAATCTTCCCGAATGTTGTGTTCGGTGCGTTACGGCTTGTAAGGTGGCAGACACGGCTTCCTATGGAGCAAGGATAAAAAACCTAGTGGAGTCTCCCCATATATATGTGACGGTACGTGGGAGCCCAAGTCCGTACTAGACCACAATCGAACCACACCAGGAGGAATCACCCAACCTTAATGTGAGAAAAAAAGTGACTAGGTTTAACGACGCCAGAACACGTCTCTAGCCTATACCTCTAGAATGTAAGCGTTATGTTCCAATGCATTTTTAAGTTCATTCGGTTTATTTTATGGTTGATCTTTAGTTAAGTTTCGATTTTAGGTCCTACCATATGTGATCTTTCACAATTTCCTAGATGCAAGCTATATGCCAAAGAATACCATTTCGTTCGATGAATACTAACTACACGAAGGTTAAGAATTTTCAATCAAACAAAATGAGCACAATCAATCAAACACCCTAATGCAGCTAATGGCAAATAAATAAAACTTTTTCTTTTCAATAATACAAATCAACGAAAAGTTCTATTCCATTAACTATTGAACGCAAAAGAGATTATTTGATTTCTTTCCAAAGGCACAATGCACTTAGAATGAATTTTGAAAGACAATAACACCGAGTAAAGAGACAAATTCACTCAATGAGGACACAATGAAATCCCAAGACACTAAAACAGTTCTCCAAATCGAAAGGAAAACAAAGGCTTGTACGAGCTATGTGATCTAAGCTCAAACAAGGCTAGAATGAAATCCAGGCAAGAGAAAGCAAGTCACTCGGAAATCAATCAAAAACACTTCAACAATCATTGAACGAGTGTGAAAAGCAATCACAAAGTTAACTGGACAATCAAAGAACCCAAAACTCCCACGGAAGGCTCGACACACATGGCCACTAGATGCCCTAGGGTTGAGGTGTGAAATCGATGGAAAGAGGCAAACACCTGAAGGACAAAGGTTAAGAACCAGTCAAACAGGGATCAAACACACTCCAGTAATTGAAAAAGATGTGGCAAAATGTAAATCCAAGCTCAGAAGGTGGGCAAACAAGCGAACTCAAAAGTTAAGAGGCTAGGCGCGACTGTCAAGCTGTAACTCATGCTAAACAGGGATTGGCGCGGGTTTTCAGTTATCAACAAGGGCCACTAGCGCGACTGTCAAAGCAAAAAACGCGCTAATGAAGTTTTCCAATTCAAAAAGAAAAATAAGCAGTCCAAGGCTTGGGTTACAGTATTTAGGTAAGCCAGGAAGCAAGAGGCAGCAAGAAATTCAATCCAAAAAGCTATCCAAGCAAGCAAACAAGAGAAAACCAAAGAGGCAAGACAAACTCCAAATTGTTTAGTCCGTAAACCAAACCCGAGATTGACTGAAGCGGCTTTGATCTACTTCACTACTGCAAAGCAATAGTGTTTCGAAGGCTATCTGGTCGTGCTTCAGACTCCATCTTAATTTTACAAATTAAACAACAAGCTAAACATCCCCAGCGGAGTCGCCAAATTGTTGGTGAGGTAAATCCCCTCTACGGATAGAGGCGATCCCTACTAGCCCAGAACGGGTCTAGCAACAATCAAACAATGCTATCACGCAAGTTCCTAATTTCAAATGAAAGGTAGGTGATGAAGACCTACTTGAGTTCCAACGCTTTTGTTCATAGAAGAGACATTGCCCACGCTCCTTTGTCTTGGCCGGTCACGATCCTCCACTATCTCCATGAATGGACACCTGCACACAAAGAGAACAACACAAACACAAGCGTGAAATCTAATATATGCAATTATACATCAGTAAGGAAGGACATAATTCAACATTAATCATCACAACAATGAGAATGGAACCATAATGATAGTCATCTATTATTAATAATCAACAAAGGAGAATACAACCAACGTCCTGACGTCAAGTCCTCCTTTGGCTGGGTGCTCAGCTACACAAGTCTTCCAAAGCTTGAAGGGATGAGGGACAAGCCTCTCTCTCTTTGGTGACAAGATCTCCTCACTTAGGTTAAGCTTTATGGACACAAAGAAGGCTCTTGCAACTCTAATCTCTTGATATCTTCTTTTTAGCACCAATACTATTACCACTAGCTTGCTCAAGGCATAGAGACAAGCTTTTATAGATGAAAGAGGAAGGGATAAGATCAATCACAACAATCATGGATTTGGCTTCATCACTTGGAAACTTCCATGGAAGGGTGGAAAACTACTTCCCATTCAAGGAGATTCGAAGCCAAACCATCCTCACTTAACATAGATTCAGTTGGTGAATGAGTTGGAGAGATCTTTCGGAGGTTGATTGGTTAAAAACTTTGCCCAAATAGGTTGGCACAATTGCGACTCTGGGTCAGAGAGCTAATAGCACGCCCCTTTTAGAGGATTTTCCCCATTGGTGCGGGAAGAACACAGTGGCCCAACGCTAATGTAAAAAGGGCTATTTTTAAGGGCAAGCTGCAGGAGATGTCTTCAGGACATATGAAGCTCATGTTCAGAGGGGAATGATGCAAGTGGTTTCAAGTCTTGTCACTTCTCATAAGTCCCGGAATGAGTCCTCCAAGGTGCAGGAGAGGGGTAACAGGGATGGTGACAAACGGTGACAAATTACTTTGTAACATGAAGTACATACTCAAGGCGATACAATGCAGGTGTTTTCAGATTATGTGACTTCTCACAGGTCCCGGAATAGGTCCTCTAATATTCGAGAGCAGGGGTAACAAGGACGGTGACAAAATACTGTGTAACAGGTCTAGATCTGATTTTGTACACGGGGGTCAAAACTTCTCTAGAAGTTCATGACCCGAAAAAATGATAAAAATAGTAAATGTTGAAATGAAAAAGGAAACAACTGAAACTGATTGGAGGTTCTAGGTGGAATAGGTGGGTGGCCACCAATATCCACCTAGATCACAGACATCCTAGGTTTGGATTGCGAAGACATAGTAATTTTGCAAGATATTTGGTCGTTGAGGGTAGCCTTAGCTGTGTTCTTGGACCTAGTTATAAAGTGCAATTTGTTTGACTGTTGAGGGTAGCCTAATTTGTGTTTGGACCTAGTTATAAAGTGCACTTCCTTATTTTTTTTTGAATCAAATTTAATCCTTAAATCTTGAAAATTGTAAAGTGTCCATTTAAAGTCTGACAAGGTTGGAGACACTCACAGACATCCCATGTTGGGATTGGGAAGACATGGCAATTTTGTAAGTTGTTTGGATGCTGAGGGTAGCCTTGGCTATATTCTTGGACCTAGTTATAAAGTGCATTTCCTTACTATTGTTTGAATTAAATTTAATCCTTAAATATTGAAAACTTTAAAGTCTCCATTTAAAGTCTGACAAGGTTGGAGACACTCACAGACATCCCAAGTTTTGATTGGGCAAACATGGTAATTTTTCACATTGTTTGGTTGTTGAGGGTAACCTTAGCCATGTTCTTGGACCTAGTTATAAAATGCACTGCCTTATTATTGTTTGAATTAAATTAAATCCTTAAATCTTGAAAATTGAAAAGTCTCCATTTAAGGTCTGACAAGGTTGGATACACTCACATACATCCTAGGTTTTGATTGGGAAAACATGGTAATTTTTCAAGTTGTTTGGTTGTTGAAGCTAGCCTTAGTTGTTTTCTTGGACCTGGCTATAAAGTGCACTGCCTTACTATTGTTTGAATTAAATTTAATCCTTAAATCTTGAAAATGGTAAAGTCTCCATTTAAATTCTGACAAAGTTGGAGACACTCATAGACATCCCAGATTTGGATTAGGAAGACATGGTAATTTTGCAAGTTGTTTGGCTACTGAGGGTAGCCTTAACTATGTTCTTAGACTTAGTTATAAAGTGCACTACCTAGAAAAATAAGTTTTTGTTGTAATCTAGTTAATTTTGTTATGCAATGGCCCTTTATATGGATTTGGAGCACTAAGTCATAGGCCTGCAATAGGATTAAGATATAAGTTGTTACAAGGTTCAAATATATCAATTTTAAATCCTATTGTATATAATATATCAAATTTAAAGTCTATGGTTAGGCCAGAGGTTTAAGATGTTATGTAGATGTTCAAACTTATAGAGAATTGAGTTGCTCCCTCCATATCATTTCCTAGATGATTTAGTTAAACCCAACTACACTCATATGTATGAAAAAAACCCTTGCAGTCAGATATATGAGTGTGATCAAAATTCTTACCAAAAATTTTACATCCAAAAAATTATACATGATCTAATGTTTTTGAAGAGCATGCGGGGACAAATTGTACTTTATTTCCATTTGATGATGTCACAGTTGATGAAGGGAAAGATAATGTGGGTTTAAGCAAATCTGAAAGACAAATGAAGTATATTGAGCATTTGAATGCTAAGTAGGTAAGTAGGATATAGAGAAACATAGTGATTATGAAAATGTTACAAGGTAAAACAATTGATAGAGATTTTCTCTTCAAATGAAACTAAGAGAAATGTCAAAGATCATTCCATGTTCTAAAAATGACGATGATCTTCATCTTATTCACTAGAAATTTAATCTAGAATGGTTTCATGTCTCAACAAATATGACAAGTACTGGAAGAAAGGGAAGCATAAATGAGTTTCTATGTATGTTTTTTCCATTCCAAGTTTCTCATTGATAGGCAGTTGAGCAAGGAACATTGTCATTTATTGCCAAATTCTTTGCCACTGTTTATTTTTGCATGTCATAAATTTATGCTAAATCCTAGACAACCTTAAAAGTTTTGTGGATTCTACTTCTTAAATCAGGTGGTCATCTAGTTGTTCTTAAATTGTATCTAGTAGCTTCATTTTCCAATTAATTTTGATTGAGAAACTAGTTTTTATGACATTTTTTTGGCTTTGGCATGAATGTTTAGAACTTTAGATGAAGTCCTTGCCGCTTGGAATTTTGACTGTAGAAAAGGATTGATGTTCAACTATAAACGAGTTCTATTTTTTTTCATCTATAGCTAGTCATACTAGCCAATACTCTGAATTATGGTTGTGTCATATATTCCAATCAACTTGAAAATGATTCAGAATATAGAAAAATAGAAAAAATATATATTTTCATGAAAATAAAACTATATGAAAACTGAAATAAAAACTGTGAGAAATGAAAATAAAACGGTAAGAAAATTGTGTTGTAATTGATTTTTGGAATATGGTGGGTCTTCAATCCAACATTAGAGTCTATGAAATCATGATTAACATTTCTTTTGTTCTCATCATGAGTTTCCTTTACTACCCTTTCACCATTAGTGACCATTTCTTGTAGCAACTTACTCAAATTTATCTTCAATTCTTCCATCTTATAGTCCATGCCATTCATCTTAGCTTCCATGCCATCCATCTTAGCTTCCACATCATTCATCTTAACTTGCATGCCATTCATATTAGCTTCCACGACATTCATCTTGGCTTCATTTACCTTTAGTGAGAGTGAAATTTGTTGTACTTGGTCTTGTAATTTTGATATATCATGTTGCATTTTTTCCTCTTCTTCAAGAGTCATGCTAGAGCTTTCAGGTTGCTTACTAGGTGTTCCCATTTTCTTTCTTCGAGGCATTAATTATTGCTAATAATTCTTCACTATTCCCTTTGAATTCCTTCAAGCTTCAAACTAAGCTTATGCAAAAATTTTAAAAAATCTACACACCTTTTTTCACTTTGTAGGAGCTCGATATTGCATCTGATGCATCTCTGTAATTTCGGATCTTCTAGTTCTGAAATTGCGACCTGCAGTAGCCCTTTGTGTCCTCTTTCCAATGCCACCAGTCTGATCGAATTTAGATTCTCCAAGAAAGAGTTATGCACAATCTTGCAAGATGGCCTGATTATATGCCTTTTTAGAAGAGTGAAATTGTATGAAGTGCCACGTGTCACTGTTTTGACCTTAGTATCTAAAAAATATACACGGGAAACTACAGTCCATCCTATTTCTACAACTTCTTAACAAATTTCAATCTGATGCTCAAAACAAAAGTTATGACGATTTTCCCCAGGTCACCTGTTTGGAATGTAATTTAGGAGGCTGCAAAAAGGCCAACTTCCTCAGATCATATCTCCGCAAATATAGCATGAAAAGCTCTGAAATTCAGACCCGAGGTTTAGAAAGATTTCAACCCAAATGGGTTTTTTTTTAGCGTCTGAAATGTCACAGAAAAAACGTTATAGCGCAAATGCCACGATAACCTGTTTGGAGCAGCGAAATCCTAGAATCCAAAGCTCTAGTACCAAATGTTATGAAACAACCTCACAAAAATACAAAAAGGATATATCAACGCCTTAGAATTCAGCCTCTTCGAGGGGGCAACCTCCTTTACATTACACAAATGAAAAATTCTTGGACGATTCAAATGACAAAACCTCCTATCTATATATAGGAGTCTAAGGGGTCACAATATAACCAAGCCAACTAACAATAATAATAATATAAAGCCACAAAAAAACAAAAGAGGGATTCTATGGGGCAAAATAATAACAATATGGGGACAATAGGGGCACAACAATAATAATAAGGGATACAACGACAATAGTAATGGGGGGATCACTAGTATTATAGAGACCTAACAAACCAACTCACAAAAAGATAGAAAAGATAGATCAACGCCTTAAAACTCAGCCTCTTCGAGGGGGAAACCTCCTTTACATTACACAATTGAAAAATTCTTGGATGATACAAATGACAAGACCTCCTTTCTATAAAAGATCTAAAATTTGAGCTCAAGCTTCAAACCGATTTCTTCTCAAATGGGTTTTTGTTTTAGCTTCTAAAACTTCGTACCGAACACATTATTCTTAAACTTCCACGATGACCTATTTTAGATGAAATTCTAGAGCTTGCAAAAACCCTAACTTCCTCAAATCATATCGCCAAAAATATAGGAGACAAGATCTGAAATTCAGACCCAAGTTTCAGAGAGATTTCCTCTCAAATGGGTTTTTTTGTTAGCTTTTGCAACGTCACAAAAAAAAAAGTCATAGCGAAAATTCCGTGATGACCTATTTGGAGAAATGAAACCCTAGAATCCAAAGCACTAATACCAAATGTTATGAAACCAGATCACAGAAAGATAGAAAAGATAGATCAACGCCTTAAAACTCAACCTCTTTGAGGGGGCAACCTCCTTTACATTACACAAATGAACAATTCTTCGATGATACAAATGATAAGACCTCATTTCTATATATAGGAGTCTAAGGGGCCATAATATAATCAGAGCCGACATAACAATAATAATGTAAGGGCATAATAATAACAATAGTGGGCTTCTATGGGGCACAATAATAACAATATAGGGACTGCACGGGCACAAAAAAATAATAAGGGGGTTGTACTAATGACAATAAGGGGTTACACTAGTAGTATAGGGACCTAACACACAATATTGAATGGAGTAACGCCTATTTGATCTCATCAAAGAATACCACATGTCCTAAGTGTGGTTTTGGTCCGAGGTATTGAGATAGGCCAAAAAACTATATAAGGAGGAGAAGATCAAAGGGCCAAAATGTGCAAGTGAAAGGGTTTCTCAGGAATACTTCTATCTGAAGTATATTTTATGTTGGAGGGGCTATGTTTGTGAATGATTTGAAATATTTTATGCACCTTATATTCAATGTTGGATCAGGATCATGAAACCTGAAATAACTTATCATTGAATGATTTGATTTTCGTTGGGCTAGATCTGATTGCATACACATGTTTTATTAATTTCATGATCTGGGTATGTCTGAAGTCTGGAATATCAACGAATTTGTATGTTAATATTTGAAGATATATACGTTGGTTCACCTAGGTAAAGGCGTGTATACACACAGGTTCGACTCTTCCATGTAGCGTATAACAAAGAAAATCCTATTCTTTAGAAATGATTGATCTATCTGTTCAGTCTTGATGTTATACTATTGTCTGTCAATGAAGTCTTCTTAAATCTGAATGTAAATCTGAATGCATAAGGAGTTTGGTGTCTGATTGATTGATTGTCTAAGCGAGAAGGGTTATCTCTGTTACTGCCTATCTAGAGCTCTGTAAATTGACAGCAGATGTTCATTATATTGCTGGTTGGTACAGACTTGATTCAGAAAATTTTATGTTTTAGTAGTTTTGAAGGTATACGCATGTTTGGATAAAGGAAGTAGCATATACACGCAGGTGGGGTTCAGTAAAGTAGCGTATGCATTCTGATGTATGATTTTTGAGGTTGCAATTGGCTCTGAATGATGATGCAGGTTTTTGGGTTCAAGGACGTGTTCTAGTGACGATGATCTAATTATTCAAACTAACTGATTGTTGGTTGATGTAGTTTGAGTTTCAAAGTTTCTGATGGGTCGAGTATGAAAATTTGATGAAATGAAGCCTTCATTTGTATTGTTGTGTACTAGGAGCATCCATTCTGAAAATTAATGAAACATGGTCCCTGGAGGAAGAGAGAAGGTCATAGCCTTCTGTAGACCGATGCCTACGTACTAGTAAACACATCGGCTAGTGCATGAGTTAGGGGGTTGTAGCTCCCTTCCAGTAAAAGCTGGAAAATGAGAGAAGGTTATAGCCTTTTGCAGGTGGGTGCCTGTGTACCAGTATGAGTCTGCACCAGTACAAGATTGTAAACAAATTTTCTTTATATTAAAAGAAGACAAAGATGACATCAGCAGGTGGTTTTTCTCTCGCATTGGGTTCCACCTTAAATCTTGGTGTTCATGTGTGTTTCTTATGTGTGAAGGTTCATTATGTCTTTATTGCACATAATTACTATATAATAAGTTACTGATGCATTGATTAAATATTTACACATGATAAATTGACTAAATCCTAAGTTATCTCGATATACACTGGTTTCTCTAATCATAGTAGTGTGTACTCACAAGTTCACTTCACTAAAGTAGCGTATATAAATATGTTTTGGAAATGAAATATTATTGAACTGTAAACACTGATTCACCCCCCCCTCTCATTATTATTTCCAACAATTGGTATCAGAGCATGCCCTTCAGAAGAAGCTTGATTGCTTGAAGGAAGATCTTTCAAGATGAACAATCACGAAGACATGGGATCTATCAGACCACAATATTTAATTGGTATATTGGAAAATAAGAACTAGAGCGTATATTCAATCGCTTGGAGCTGATGTTTGGGAAATTGTGGAAGGAGGATATTAATTTCCAGCAGTAATACCTACAGATTCAGCAGGTAAGAAGTTATACGAAGCCAATGCCAAAGCAACCAATACCTTGTTGGGAAGTTTGTCAGAATCAAAATTTGTCAAAGTCATGCACCTCAAGACAGCCAAAGAGATATGGGACAAAATCATTCATAGCTACAAAGGAGACTCCCAGGTAAAACGTGTTAAGCTTAAAACTCTCAAAATTCAGTATGAAACTCTTAAGATGCATACTCATGAGAGTATGCTAGTTATTTTGTACATGTAGATGAGATTGTTAATTGTATGAAGAATCTGGGTGAAGAGATAAAGGAGGCTAGTTTAGTAGAGAAAATTTTGAGATCTTTATCTTCTAAATTTGAGTCAAAAGTGTCTGCCATAGAAGAAAAACAGGATCTTCAAACTATTACTGTGGTTCAACTCCATAGAATTCTAACTGCCTTTGAAATGAGTAAAGGAGGTCCATCAGATATGAGCGAAACAACTTTTAAAGCTTGAGCAAAGGGAAAAGAAAAGGAAGAGCACAATGAACCAGGATACATTTCAGAAGAAGAAGATGAGGTAAATTTTGTCAAGAAGCTTCAACGGGGTTCCAGAAGATTCAAAGATAAGCTACCATTCAAATGTTTTGCTTGTGGTAGAGTCGGCCATTATGCTGCCAAATTTCCTCATAAAGATAAATATGTAAAGGGAAAGGAATATACAAAAGGCAATAGAAAACAGGTTGTTAATAGAAGGAGTTACTATACTCATGAAGATAGTGACGGTTTATCTAATAGTGATGAAGATGAAGCTGAAAAAGACTATAAACTACTCATGGCTTACGAAAATAATGATTATTTGGAAATAATCAAAATCTGTTTAGAAGAAAATAATATGATCATAGATACGTTGACACATCAACTCACTGAAAGAGACAAGCACAATGAAAAACTAGAATGTGAAGTTGTGGGTCTAAGAAAAGAACTTGAGAAGACAAAATCTTTTAATCTTAGATTTGCTAAAGGACCAGAAACTTTAAATGAAATCATCAAAGTTCAATGTTCTCCTGTTCTAAAGATAGGTCTTGTATATACTAAATAATCATCCCATTCTCAAAAGTCGTCAACCTCCACCAAAAGCTATCTTGAGGCAGCAAATGCAAATGAACATTATGTCAATCGTAAGCAAAAGCCTAAAAGTACTCATCAAGTAAATCATGCTCAATTTACTCCAAGGATGAACATCAATAGAAGCATCAACCAACAAGTAAACAATGCCAAAAGATTCTATGATCGCATAAACTTCTTTAATGGACAATGTTTTTCATGCCATAAATTTGGACACAAGGCTACTCAATGTGTTGCATACAAAACCATCATGACTAGATAAGAACGAAATCAAAGGAGTGTAACAGGAATCAAGAAAAGTTCCTATAATAAATTTCCTCCACTTGAAGATGAAATCTAATGTTCGTTTTGTAACAACTTTTGTCATGAAAAATATGAATGCAGGAGCAAATTTCGGCCAACACTTCAAAATGAGAAAACATCATGAAATTCCAAGATATGGAGAAAGAAGGAATCTCAATCAGAAAGATGTGGCATAGCTCTGTATGCAGAAGGACAAGAGAATCAGTGGTACATCAACAACGGATGTTCCAAACACATGACAGATGATAAAGAGAAAATTCATTCATATAATGCTTTAGAAAAGGAAAAAAATGTCTCATTTGGAAATGACACACCAACTTTCATTAACAGTAAAGGTTATGTTTTCTTGAAAGAAAAGGTTAAATATGGAAATTTCATGTATGTAGATGGTTTAAAGCATAACTTATTGAGTGTCAGTGAAATGTGTGATCAAGGAAATGAAGTTGTGTTTCGATCAAACGGATGTGTGGTTCGTGAGCTTGATAGAGGAAGGACCGTAATCAAAGGTACAAGAACTCCAAACAATTTGTACATACTCAAAGGAGGACAACAACAATGATATCTAAGAAAAACAAATGAAATTTGGTTATGGCACAAAAGATTGGGGCATCTAAGATTTTCTCAAATAAGAAAAGGATGCAGGCTCAAGGCGGTCTATGATCTTCCAGATATCAACATTCCAGAAAATACCATATGCAAACCATGTCAAGATAGTAAGAAAACCAGAGTTCATTTCATTGAAAAAGAAGGATCAGCAAGTAAGCCTCTTGAACTCATCCACACTGATTTAAGTGAACCAACAAGGAAAAATTCACCTCATGGAGAAAAATACTTTATTTTATTCATTGATGATTTTTCTAGAATGTGTTGGATAGGTCTACTAAAGCATAAAGATGAAGCATTTGAAAATTTTAAAGCCTTCAAAGCTTTAGTTGAAAATGAATTAGATCGAAAAATCAAATGTCTCAGATCTGATCGAGGAGGAAAATTCATATCAGATAAATTCTTTGATTTTTGTGAACAAAATGGAATAAAAAGACAGTTCTTAGTCACCAGAACTCCTCAACAAAATGTCGTAGTGGAAAGAATGAACAATACAATTCAACAAAGGCTCGAGCTATGCTTGATGAATCTGAAACTCCTGCAACCTTCTGGGGTGAAGCTGCATTTTCTGCCATGACTATTCTCAACAAAGCGAATGTTTGAGTAAATAGCGATCAAACTCCATATGAACTTTGGTATGGTAACCCTCCTACTGTAAAACACTTTAGGGTTTTTGGAAGCAAATGTTTCATCAAAAGAACTGATGAAAAACTTGGTAAGTTTGAACAAAAAGAAGACGAAGGAATTCTTCTTGGTTATTCATCCAGAAGTAAATGATACAAATGTTATAATAAAAGACTTCAGAAAATTGTTGAATGCATTGACGTTGTAATTGATGAAGCATGCAGAAATCCAAAACACATGAAATCAACAGAGGATTATGACAATGAGGAAGACAATGAATGATTTCCTGTATCAAATCAAAATTATATAGAGGAAGGAACCAATGAAGCACCAAAAGAAGATACAACAGATAGGGAAAAAACTTCATCCAGGTATGTTCAAAGGAATCATCCAAAATCTCAAATTCTACGAGAAATAGGGTCTAGAGTACAGACAAGAAGAACTCTTACAAGGACCTCATGTTATCTTACATTACTATCCTCCATAGAACCACATAATGTAAATGAAGCTAGCAAAGATGAATGTTGGGTTAAGGCCATGGATGAAGAACTTGACCAAATTGAAAATAATGATACTTGAGAATTAGTTCCTAGACTTCATGATAAAAATGTTATAGGAATAAAGTGGATATCTAAGAATAAGTTGAATGAAAATGGAGAGGTTATTAGAAACAAGGAAAGACTTGTTTGTAAAGGGTATGCTCAACAAGAAGGTATAGGTTTTGAATAAAATTTTGCACCTGTTTTTAGGCTTGAAGCCATAATCATGTTTCTTGCTCTTTCTAGTTTCAAAAATTCAAAGTGTATTAAATGAATGTAAAATCAGCTTTTCTTAATGGAGATTTAGAAGAAGAAGTTTATATTGAGCAACCAAAAAAATTCATTCTAGAAATGATGCAAAACTTGTATGCAAACTCAAAAAGGCTCTTTATGGTCTAAAATAGGCTCCAAGGGCTTAGTATTATTGCTTTGACAAATATATACAACAACAAGGTTTCACAAAAGGTCCTGCAGACATCGACTTATATGCAAAGATTTAAAATGATAAACTACTAATTATTGTTGTTTATGTTGATGATATCATCTTTGCTAGCAATGAAGAATCTATGAGTGAGAACTTTGCTTCAGTTATGCAGCAAGAATTTGAGATGTCCTTACTTGTTGAACTTATTTTCTTGGTCTACAAGTACAACAAACAAAATATGGTATTGTTCTTTCACAAACCAAATATCTCAAATAGATCTTGAAGAAGTACATAATGGAAGATTCTAAACCAGTATGTACTCCAATGGTAACAAGATGTAGTCTCAGTTCTAACGATGAATCACCAGCACTGAACCAACCAACTTACAGATCTATGATTGGAAATCTGCTTTATCTAACAGGTACCAGACCTGATATCATGCATGCAGTAGGAATAGTTGGAAGGCTCCAAGCAAATCCAAAGGAATCACATCTTCAGGTAGTAAAAATAATATTCAAATATCTTCAAGGAACTCAATACTTTGTTCTATGGTATCCTAAAGATACAGATCTTACTTTTCATGCATATACAGATGCAAATTGGACATGAAATGTTGATGATCGGAAGAGCACTAGTGGAGGTGCATTCTACATGGGTTCACGGTTAATGTCTTGGTTCAACAAGAAACAAAGTTCGATTGCGTTATCTACAGCTGAAGCAGAATATGTGGCTGTTGCATCTTGCTGCACACAACTACTTTGGATGATGCAAACATTGCACGACATTCAGATCACATGTACTCCACCCATCTCCATTCTATGTGATAATACAAGTGCCATCATTATCTCAAAATATCCTGTCATGCACTCCAAGACAAAGCACCTACCCATTAAGTACCATTTTCTATGAGAACAAGTGCTTGAACAAAAATTTAAATTGGAGTATGTTCCCTCCAAAGAATAGGTCGCTGATATATTCACCAAATCGCTTCCCAAAGAACATTTAAATATCTCAGACAAAAGCTAGGAGTAGTTGTTGCATCATCCTGCTGTTAAATCCAGTTTTTCAGAGGAAGGTTCATATATGCGGGTTTCAAGAAGGACAATAGCGTATATATGTGGGTTTCTGTGGCCGCAGAAGCATATATGTTTTGCTGATAGAAAAGTAGTGGATTAGACTCTGATATGGGTGCTGAGTCTGATTTTGATGGTTACAGTCTGACGGTGTGCTTTGTTCACTGTTTTTTATCTGACTGATGAAGATGCCTTAATGAATGTTTTGTAGAAAATGGATAGGTAGCACATGTTTAGGGGGAGAATTAGCCTTCACAAACATTCTGCATTGTTCGCATCATGGTTGCTGATTTTAGTTATGGTCTTATAGGTCATGTAAAAGATCTAGGGGTAATATGTCTCTGTTGGTCATAGTCTATTTTTGAAAGATTCCTATTGGACATATGATGTAATTTGTATCCCCACTATGCATGGGAAGTATGATGTAATAATTCCTATATTTCAGTGATGTACAAACAATTAGTATATCCCCACTTGGTTGGGTGGATGAGTTAAATTTGATGTATCCCACTTGGTTGGGAGATTGATGTATGTATGAGTCTTTGGTCTTAGGGAGGTCATACTCACTTAGTTGAGTTATAGAGTCATGTTATTCTTTTGAAACATATCTCTGCAGACTTTGAATGTACTGAGGGGTAGCATGGACAACATATTATATATCAAAGGGGGAGAGTATCTTGGTATGCCCTTTGTCTTTGATGTCAAAGGGGGAGAGTATTTTGGTGTTGCTTGTTATTTTTAATAGTTTCTATGGCTTATAATAATCATCACCAACATGGTTGCCATCAAGTCCAAAGGGGGAGATTGTTGGCATTATGATACAAGTGTTGTCCTTGATGGAAACTCACTCACAGGTTAGTTCAGTTTTTGATAAAAGGAAACTCACAATGTAACAGATCATTTTAGAGGTAACGAGGTATTGGTACAGAAGAACAAGAAGATGGAACTAAGGTCCACTAATTAGAATGAAGAAGTTGAAAGAAAATGATGGTGTAAAGCAGGTTAAGATATATACACAGGTCTACTTTGTTAAAGGATTGTATACATATGAACGCACTTTTACAAGGGGAAAAGCGCGTATAGGTTGGAAAATCAAGGAAATTCAAGAGTAAAGAATACCCAGGGTCAATACCATGGTATTAGCCCACAATATTGAGTGGAGTAATGACTATTCAATCTTGTCCAAGAGTACCACAGGTCCTAAGTGTGGTTTTGGTCCGAGGTATTGAGATAGGCCAAAAACTATATAAGGAGGAGAAGATCAAAGGGCCAACATGTGCAAGTGAAAGGGTTTCTCAAGAATACTTCTATCTGAATTATATTTTATGTTGCAGAGGCTATGTTTGTGAATGATCTGAAATATTTTGTGCACCTTGTATTCAATGTTGGATTAGGATCATGAGACCTGAAATAACTTATCATTGAATGATTTGATTTTGGGTGCCCTAGATCTGATTGCGTCCACCTGTTTTATTCTTTAAATGTCATGATCTGTGTATGTCTGAAGTCTGGAATAGCAATGAAGTTGTGAGTTAATATTTGCAGATCTATACGCTGGTTTGCCTCGATAAAGGCGTGTATACACGCAGGTTCGACTCTTCCAAGTAGCGTATACAAAATAAAAGCTTATTCTTCAGAAATGACTGATCTATCTGATTAGTTCAGTGGTTTTACTACTATCTTTCAGTGAAGTCTTCTTGGATCTGAATGAATAAAAAGTTGGGTGTTTGATTGATTGATTGTTTAAGTGAGAAGGGTTATCTCTACTACTTCTTATCTAGAGCTCTGTAAATTGACAATAGATGTTCAATGTATTGCTAGTTGGTACAAACTTGATTCAAAAAGTTTTATGTTTCAGTAGTTTTGAAGGTATACGCAGGTTTGGATAAAGGAAATAGCGTATACATGCAGGTTGGGTTTAGTAAGGTAGCGTATGCATTCTGATGTATGATTTTTGAGGTTGCAGTTGGTTTTGAATGATGATGCAAGTTTCTGGGTTCAACACAGTGTTCTGGTAACAATGATATTTACATAATTGTAATTATACATATGTCACCCTCGTTAGGAGGGTGGAAAGCATTAAATGCTCTTCAAAAAAAATGTAGAGAGGCAGAGTTATGGAATTGGAAAACAATTGAAGTTCTTTTTGAGCTCTTATTTTGTCCAGTGATATTATATAGGTGTGAATTGTGGGCTAGTAGCATCCTTGTCTCAAAATGGAAGAAATAGAGAAAATCCAAAAGCGCTTGATCATGAGCAAGTTTAAAATAAAAAAATTCGGTTTCTTATGAGATAATGCTGAGTGAAACAGGGGCAACTTCCACCGAAGCAATTGCTATGGTGTGTCTCATAAAGTATCTTCAAAGAATTGAGAAAATGGGAGAAGGTAGATGGCCTAAAGTTATCTTCAATGAAGGAATGAGTGGAAGAAAGAAATCATGGAGGAGAAAAAACAAAAAATAGATGCAAAAATGAAATATTTACCTCAATGCATGTCCCACAAATAGCAAGGATTTAAAGAGTTATGTTATGGAGAAATTTCGTAAGCATATACGGGGAAAAGAGTTGGGTAGAAAGAAGAAGTACTATGTTCAAGAATTCAACCCCACGTGTGGTCTTCAACAAAGAGTTGGGTAGAAAGAAGAAGTACTATGTTCAAGAATTCAACCCCACGTGTGGTCTTCAACAAAAAGAGTACATCGGAGTTAGCATCCCATGGAGAGAAAAAATTCTTATTGCTCAATTAAAAACTAACTCACATCAATTACGATACGAAACAGGTCAGTGGAAAAGACCTAAAGAAACTTGGAAAGAGCAAGTGTGTACTTTTTGCACTTCTGGGGTAGTGGAATCAGAAAAACATTTCATTTTGGAATGTGATGCTTTCAAAGACATCAGAGATAGTTACAACAGTTTGTTAACATCAGTGCCTTGGTATTATCTTTTACAATATTAAATTTATTTATATATTAAATAATAAAAATAATAATTTGTTCAAAATTATATCACATAACGACAAAACACTTAATTATATTGCATTAAAAAGATTAAAGAAGTAAATTTTAAAACAAAACAAAATCTAAAAATATTAGAAAACTCAATTTTAGATATCATCCTCTTGTCATTGGATTCTCTACGAACAATAAAGCTAAACATATATCTCCTTGGTAAAGACAAGTTGTGGCAGTTAAAATTCCAAAGTGGAGGTGTTGTTGTGGGAGTATTGGTCTACTACTTTAATTTCACTGTTTCACATTGTGGGTTCCTTGCAAAGACGAGTAGCGGCTTTCGAAATTTCTAACGGAGGAGAATTACTCTACCTTTGAACTTTTAAATTATTTTTAATCTTGTATTTTTTACTATTGACTTTATAGCGCCATTTTATATATATATTAGGCGACGATCATTAAATATTGGTTTTTTTAATTTTTTTTCTCGGAATGGTTACTATTTCTAAGTGCTTATTATTTTTTATAAGTAATTACTTTTTTTACAGCACAAAGTATCCGATCATAGTACTTGTAAATTAACATTTTATTTACAAATAACTTCATCTATCTAATTTACACAGGAAAATATGTTAAAAAATCACTATTTTTCTTTTCCATAAGATTCAATAAATCCACTCTTGTCCGGTCCATGAAAAAGGTCATTTCAATGAATCGCTCAATACCTAAAATTTATAATGATAAAGTCAGGCCAGAGAGCCCCACATTTATAATGGCGAAGCATGGCCAGAGAGCCCCCACATTGCGTCTCTGACCACCGCAGACGGCAGCGGTTCTAAATTGCTGTCTCTCTGGAGACGGCGACCCAATTAGATATTTATGCTAATCTTCTCTATCTCACCTAGAGAAGATTAATTAAAAACAGTGGCATTCATCAGATCAGCCATCAAATTTGAAACTTTGAGCAGCATCAATCACAAAACGGTACTTCACATCTCCCTTCACCAATCTTTCCATTGCTGTGTTTACATACTCCACTGGAATCTTCTCTATCATGCAACATATGTTATGCTCCCCACAAAAGTCTAACATTTCCTGAGTTTCCTTCACCCCTCCAATCAAACTGCCCCCTACAAATCGACGGCCTGCACACACCAAAATTAAAATTAAATCCAAACTTCCATGTGGCTAAAGCCCAAATTCTTGTCCAAAAAAGCAGTAAAGAAATCCAAATATTAGAGATAGCATATCTGCCTAAGCTGTGGATGCCTTTGATACTCTCAGTGCAGTTAAATATAATTTCGTTTATATCTTTCATCTACAGGACAAAAGGGCAGAAAAGACTTACCCATTACAACAGACGGATGTTGGTATTTTTGTTTGCAATGGGAAAATACCAAAACCAGAAAAATAAAACACAGAGTCAATGCTCTGTTTCCTTTGCACCAGGATCTTTTTACACAGAGGAGCCTTAAAAAAAATATTACTGAGCAGAGTATTGCACCACCATAAAATGATTTCTATTCATTAAACAAAAGCACTTACATATTCATGCTCTTTTACGCAGAGGGATTCACCAAAACATTTTAACAAAAATTACTCTGTCTCCTATGAAATTTTACACCACTGTGTGTAAATATTTCATTTACATTCACTGCTGTGTGAAAACAAAACTTACAGGGATTTACAGATTTACCTTTTCACCTGAAACAATTCATGGATTTGAAACAAACTACCCTTGATTTTCTTCATTTACTTCTCCTCCTGCACTGCTGTGCAATCTTTTTATTTCTTACATTACAAAACAAAAATGGTTTTACACTGCTGCTGCATTTTCTTTTACATTACAAACCCAAAAGAAAATTCATGCACTTCTGTGCGTTCCTCCCCTGCAATACAAAATTAATCTCTGGTCTTTTTTAGGTGCTGCGGACCCTCTGTTTTTGTTTTCTCGCTGCCGCGAACTGAGCTTCACATTCTCCCCGTGTGCAAAATCTCAATTACATGGAGTCAACGCTCATCCATTACATTTTTCGAAAATAATAAAATAAAAACTTACATTAAATTTTATGCCCATACTTCCGCATGTACTAACTATTACGGGCCGTAAAAACATTTAAAAACTTTACCAACAAAATGTCATAATATTAAACATAGGGTATGGGTTATAATAATACACCATGCTGTATTTAATTTAGCAGGTCCGTGTACTTTCCTCACGATCAGACGGCGGACAGACTTAGCTTTAATCGAACGGCGGAGGATGCATATCAGAAGACCCTTTCTCACGGTACTTTACACCAAAGTTGCACTGTGGTAAATCAACGGGTGTAAAGGCTGGAGGTCATCGGACGAGTGAAATCAATATCGGAAGGGGTGAGTTGACTGAGTGTTATCGTCCGAAAAGTGTCAGGTGATGATGTCACGGTAGTCCACATGTCTGCGTCGGAGCACTTTCGTACGGAAACCACTTTTGCCAAAGAGCGGTGCGATGGCTTCCCGGTGGTTTAGGTTTGCCGCTGGGTGGTTTCGGGGGTTGAACGGTCAGCGTTGAATGCTGGCCCGCGCGTAGGGAAATTACAATTTTAACACTCCCCTTTAATTTCACCTGCTGGGCATTCGGTCATACCCAGACACTTCCTAAAAAATTCAAAGCTTTTATGATCCAATGGCTTTGTCAAGATGTCTGCAACCTGTTCTTGAGTCCTGCAATG